>JBBPRJ010000033.1:0-24413 GCA_038092975.1 Chalciporus piperatoides | reverse complement strand
AAGTCGACTCCGAATGTCGAATACCAAGGTATTGGGGAGGTTCGCCCAAGGATCGGCACAAACGAGCACAAATGGACCATGCCCACTCGTGCAACGGAGACGTGGTTGTATTATCTGATGCGGTGTAGGTACGTCGATTGTGACGGGTCCCGACAGACACCTGGAAGAATCGTCCGCTCGAAATTCAAGAATTTTTCTGCAAAAAGAGAACGTGAGTTACACTGTAGAAAGGCGGATGTAGGAGTACGTGCACTGAGTCTGAGTCGTGATCATTTCCATTTCCTGTGCATAATACCAGGTAGATCAAGTGCCCTTTGGCACACATGACCGAGCACATCGTCCAGCATGATACCGGTCCATGGTCCCATAACGTCTGCTGGTGAAAACCAGTTTCGGCTCGTATGTCTTGCAATAGGATCTTCCCGGTCACTTTAGCGAATAGCCATCCCCCACTGACCCAGATGAAATCGTCAGAGGATTTCAATGGCAGTTCTTGGGAAAGCTGGTGAGATGAAGTGACTTTCATTGGCTGTGAGGTCCAGGTCTTTTCCAAGCGTGCAGAACGGACGAGACTGGGCTGGAGAAACCGGATAGATTGCCATGGAAATGGTCCAGGTGGGCGAAGCAGACAGGCATTCCGATACAGAGTCCGCCAGATGGTAGGATCATTGGCGATTGCGTGAAACTGTTTCGAAACCTGCAGACGTGTGTCACCTTGGAGAACAAATGCGATATGGAAGAGAAATCAACTGTACCCTTCGAAGATGAATAAGCTCGAGAGGGCCTAAGAAGTGTATAATATGGTAGATAATTTCCGTCGGAAGCGTTTGGCTTTTATGTGTCATGGTACCAGTGCCATCACGTTTGAGGTTCAAACATTCAAGCTGGCCAGTGTGAGATCGTTTGGCATGAGCGTCACAAGGTGCCTTCACTCCCGAGTTTCCGATTGAAATGTTCGTTTGTAAGTTGTAGCCTTAGGCCGACGCTATGCAGCTGCCTAATGACACCTGTGCCCCTCAACCCCTTCCAATCCACACTTGCAAGGAATGGAAGCGCTGGCGGGATGTGTGTTGGTTTGTGCTTGAGGGTTCATGAAGCTTAATAATAATAATACAAAGCAATGTACAGATACTAAGAATCGTCTAAGAATCGTCTATGAATACTGACCCCAACTACGATCACATACGATAGAAGAACCGAAGCCGCGAGTCCAGAAGGAAGTCCTCATCGTAGTGCTGGTCCAACAGAAACTGTACCCGCTCCGCCCAGTCCGACTTCCACGTGACAGCATTCAAGGATTTCAGATATTCCCAATGCTCAGGATAAAATCCCGCACACTCCCAATCAATGAGCCCTGCAACTTCCCACCCAACGTTTGGACTGCGTCGAACAATGATGTTCCTGGGAGCTATGTCTCCATGAGTGAAGACAATCCGGTATTTTTGAGTGCGCTCCAGTATTCGCTGCACGATCGAACTGTACGCGTAGCGAAAGTGTGGTTTCGAAAGTCCATGTAAGGTTTTGTTAAGTGCAGCGATGTCTGGGAACGGCCCAAGGCCAGCAAGGAGGGGATCACCACAAGGATTGTGGCCGACAGAGCCAATGTAAGGTGGTATGGAGGATTCGAGAGGGATTTGTCGAATAGCTTTAACGATGTCCCGAATTCTCTCAAACAGTATCTCCTTTTCTGAAGGAGAAAGGCTCTGCCAAACGACCTCCAAGACGTCTCCATCAATCCATTCCGATACGATGTAGTTGACTGTATCTCCAGGATTCTCTGGATTCTCCGAGGAGTAAACGGCAACGGCTGGAGAATGCTGTTGTACATATTGCACTGCGAGAGCTTCGCTGATACGAACATTCTTGCCATAACGGACCGCAGCAGGCTTTCTGCCTGGGAGGGAAACCTTGACGGTAGTAGAGGTATCTAGAGTCCCCCATAAAACTTGCCCAGCTTCGATCGCACAGATGAGCGAGTCGGGAGGCGAGGGCAGTCCGGCGGACAAAATCATGTTGCGAGACTAATAAGCTGATAATCAAATTATAGGGGCCATATAGTATGGCACGGTCCAGTCCTCCGTGCCCTCAGATGACGCTTGATCTTGTTACTTGGGTCCCCACATCCCCTTCCAACCCCGTCACATTCTCGTCGCGGTGGCGAGAGACCTCGGACAAATCCCTGGTGGCCAGCTGGGCTGGTGCATCGATCAGATTTGCCTTCACGGGGTCATACCTCAGCCTCAAGTTCGGCGCACATACCGAACGCAAGGATCGATATAATGGCGGGACGCCCATGTTGAACATTTCAGTTTACCCATTTCCCCCGTCTCGTCATACATACGCAGCATCTCTGCAGACTCATACGTTCGATGCCGAACCAGGCTCTTCCTTCTTCGAACGATTCCCTCGCCACACGATCCGCGTCGATCCTCGTGCCACTGGAAGACACAAAAAAGAAGTGCGTGGTTGAAATCACGCTGATCGATTGGGCGTCGGTCGTCGAAGTTGACTCTTTCGTCGTTGATGCGGTAAAATCTCGTGTTCGGGATGTTGACGTCCTGTACTTGTAGCTGATGTCGAACTTCAGGATGCTGTTATCGAATCTTTCGTCGAGGAGGACCCAGTACCACCAACAATCCTGGTCATCGGGGACTCCATCTCATGCGGTTACGCAATCAGTGGGGAGGAAGGTGGGGAACCCTTTCCGCGAGGATGCTTGGATGCTTTTCCATTCCAAGCACAGCGGATTCTAGAACGCGATCGGAAGTGCAGATTTGACATTGAGCTTGTCGCTTATCCGGGAGCATCTCTTGTCGAACCAACGGACGAAGAGCGATCCAATGGCATGTCGTTTGGCATGGCAAGCAAGTTTTTCCACGTATGAGCAGGTGTCGTTCGTTCCCCCAACTGGCTCTCACACAATCCTCTAGATTTCTCCTTGGGATTGTCAGAGTTGCGAGGATAGATGTGCTCCTGTAGCTGTTGCCCTTGCACTGGGCACGTTGTTATTAATCCGGCCTTTTGGGTTTACTCCTGACGTCCGCTTTCACAGGGACGAATGATGAAAGCGGGGATGTCACTTTTGACCGATTCACAGAGGCTCTTGGGGAGTTCATTCAAAGGTTGGTCGAGAGGTTCCCCTCTGTACGAGAAATATGGCTCGTTGTGAGTCAAGTTACTATTGTTTAGCCTCCGCTAACTCTTGCCAGACTCCTTTCGAAGATTTCAACGAGGCGCAAGGTTCCGTCTTCCGGTCCTCACTTTCAGGTTCATCGAAGCCTCGTACGCAGAATGGTCCTGCGGGCATCAAAGTTTGCATTTGCGACGTGCAGGATGGTATGAAGAAAGAAATGACGGTCGATGGCCTTCACCCAACTCTCAAAGGACAAGAGATTCTTGGGCGGAACTTTGCAGAGTTTGTGCGAGCAAAGTTCGAAACGATGGACCTGGGCAACAAAAGTGTGAAATATATGGACTAGACTGAAAATCCCCGCAGAGACGGTCAAGCAAGATGTCCAATGTGATGGTGGCCCTCGATTCCACAAAGTCTGTGTCGAATATCAATCCATCTGTTATCGACCCCCATGGAAACCGTCGGCTTCGCTTAGGTCATAGGGGACCTGACTTCGAGAGTCGTCTGAGTTTCAGACGCATACTTACAGTGGAAGTCCATGTTTTTTTCCAAGCGGGCGCTGTAAAAGCCGAGTTGATTTCTACGGAAACGGTCCGGGTGGGCAAGCGAAAGGAGCCACTCTGTGAATAATCTGCCAGAGTGTAGGATCACTGGCGAGGGATGGAATTGGATACCTGCGGATTGCATGCCGCGAATGAGGGGCAGCAAAAGGGGTTTTCTGGCAGATTCAGGAACGAGACGTTTCATGGGGGTCATCGTGTAGGAAGGTTGGATGTTCGAAAAGGGGCCCACTCACCTCCGACACATCCACGTCTTGCGCTACCATCATGGGAGTGGTATGTATATTCCGAAATTCTAAGTGGACTAGCTGTATATAAAACATATTATATTGTATGATGCGTCAGTGTGAGATCATGCTGGGGGGATCGGGGGCAGCCGAGGTAAGCAAGCGGCTGGTGGTGACGGTAGAGGCGGGTGATGGGTTGGCTCTAGTCAAGCTCTAGTTGCCTGGTAGTGGGGTTCTCGCCGCTTTTGGCTGGGATCGGTGCTCGGGGTGGTGGGATCAATCCTCACTGAAAACATGATCAATTCACAGCTCAACAAATTAAAACGACACCATGCTCACTCTGGAGTCTCTCTACGGAGGAAGAGCACATCTATTGCAGCCGAGAACGCCGCAAACGCGAGCCCACCACCGATAGCAGCCTTGGGACCCGAATTTCGTGCCAGAATGCCTCCGGCGGCGAAGCCAGCAGCCACCGAATTCACCACGTCGTTCTTGGCCCGGTACTACAACGAAAAAGTGCAAAGAACACGAGCGTCAGTACGACCGAAGCCACCTACTTCACCACAAGGAGGAAAGGACTTGCGCTTTCGATGACACACTCGATTCCAGCGAACAATGCCCCCACTTTCCCGAACCCTTTGCCGCTCCTCCACATCCCCCTTCCCATCTCCTTGAATATCTCCCTCGCTTTCTGGGTATTATTCAACCCCGCCTGCGTTTGAGAGCGTAAATATGGATCCTCGTACGCGAACGAGGCAGACATGAGCGAAAAGAACGCGCCGATACCGAGACCTATGTCATACAAAGAAAAAGAAAGAGTTCTGGGATCAAAACCTCACGCATGGATTGTAGCGTGAATGGAGAGAGGTGTGTACTTACCACCGACGCCTGCCAATGCGGTCTTGGCTACACAGGATTCCATTCCAGCGGCCATCCATGATTGGTATTTTTTTGATTCGAGATATTGGGCTCGGTCGTCTTCTGTGAGACCAGGAGGGAGAGGTTCTTTTCCCGCTGGGAAGAGCGGTGCGACGAGTTTGTCCATGACCATCGTGGTCGACTACTGAACCAGAGGTTGACTAGAGGTTGACTACTACTAGTACTACTACAACTCCTAGTCGTGTGAAGCTCTTTCCATTTCTGACCGCTTAACTAAAAACCTTTCTGCTCATCGTCGAGCACGTCCAGCTCGTATAAAAAAAAACCAGAAATGTCGGCTCAACAGCGAGTAGCTCTGTGGGCTGCTGAACCTGACCTCGACGATGAGATCAACGACGTCGACATCCCCCTCACCATCCCGTCTTATCCCTCCGCCGACATGTACGACGATCCAAAGCTTCAGCTCGACGAGGGCGCACTCGCAGCCATGCAAGTGCAGATCGCACAACAGGCTGCATTCGCTCAGATCCCAGACGTCGTCAAACGCGTGAGTCCCTCCCTCGCTCGTCCCTCAGCACCCATCCCCGCTCCAACTGATCATCGAACCCACTCAGTTCATCGTTCACTTTCACCAAGCCGTCCTGGACAACAACCTCCCAGAAATAACCCTCGCTTACGAATCAGGCTGGAACCGTCTCACCGAAAAATTCTACTCCAAAACCGAATGGCCGGAAGCTGAGATCATCGCACCGCTCGTCAACGACGACCAGATCTTCCTCATCCTCTATCGCGAACTCTATTACAGACACGTGTACTCGCGTTTACAACCAAACGTCGACGATCGGTTCCATTCCTACGAGAACAGCTGCGAGTTGTTTAATTATTTGCTCAGTAGGTCGTTTTTGTCTTTTTTTTGTGTGTGAATCACGTCTTCGGAGCGTCGATGTTCACCCCTCGGATGATACAGATTCGGATGGACCTGTAACGCTTTCGCTTCCTGCACAATGGTTGTGGGATATCATTGACGAATTCATATACCAATTCCAATCCTTTTCCCTCTTTCGATCACGGCCAGCTACCAAGACGGACGATGAACTTGCGATGCTCGGTTCCGAAGGAGGTGCTCAAGCTTGGAGCAGCTACAGCGTTCTAAACGTTCTCTACTCCCTCATCCAAAAATCCCGTGCCAACGAATGGCTCAAGGCTCGTGCGGAGGGTAAGACTGACGAAGAGATCGAGTGAGTATTCCCTCTCGACTAGGTAGGTAGGGTGCCGTCGTCTAACCAGATTTTCGAAAAAGAGAAATCATCGGCGAATATGGCACACGGCCACTCTACCGTCAACTCGGATACTTTTCTCTCATCGGACTCCTCCGCGTTCACGTTCTTCTCGGTGACTTTACTCTCGCTTTGAAAGTCATGGAACAAGTCGGTCTGGGGCTGAGCGTCGGTCAGAAAGCACCTTTCACGGCACCCACCGCGGCACATGTCAGCACGGCATACCACGCAGGTGTATGCTATTTGATGTTGAGGAGAGTGACGGATGCAGCGAGGGTATTCACTGGTTGTCTCAACTGGGTTATGAGAGCGAGACAATACCACACGCGGAGTTACCAATATGACCAGGTGTGTGCCGACCCGAGAGGATCTCTCTGTTACTGACCCGAGGACAGATCAACAAAACGGCAGACCGAATGTATGCGCTGCTTGCACTCTGCAATACCCTTGCGCCTACGCGGTTGGACGACAACGTGATGAACATCGTGCGGGAGAGGTATGGAGAACAGATGACACGCATGGGACGGGGCGAAGAGGGTCTCGGCACGTTCGAAGAAATTTTCCTGTATGCCTGCCCAAAGTTCATCACCGCCAACGGTCCTCCCTACGACGACGCGACAGCGCTTGCACTCCTCCTCAACCCTCCCACACCCTCCTCTCCCAGCGCTCCGTCTGCACCACCTCCCGCCTCGACGGTCTCAGATCCGACACGCCGACACCTCCGTGCACTCACCGCACACTTTATGTCGCTAACACCTGTCCCAGTACTTCGCAGTCTCTTGAAGCTCTACACGTCTCTCGATGCCCGAAAGCTCGCTGGTTTCCTCGACACAGGCGTTGACGAAGAGGAAGTGTTGAGCTGGATGATGGTCATGAAGAACGCCGGGCGATGCGTCGGTCGTGTGAACATCGCTGCCGGAGCCGACAAGGACGAAGAGAAGAATACGACGAACGGAAACGGGAACGGGAACGGATCGTCTACGAATGGTGGCAGCCTCCTCGATGGGGAGTGGATGTCGATAAGTGACTTGAACTTTGTGATCGACGAGGCACGTATCAGTCCCGGTTCACGAACGAACGCGATGACTTATGGTGACTTTTGTAGAACATGATTCATATCGCCGAGTCGACCGTCGGAAGGAGATACGCGGGATGGTTCATTCGGAATTCTGAACATGCTGCACGCGTGTTGGACGGCCTACGTGCATCGCCTTTACCTGGCTCTTTGCCCGCGCCTGTGAAACCGCAGAGCAAGGATGGGGAGAAGGGGGAGAAAAACGCCAAGGGCGAGCCTGGTGCGCCGAGGAGTGGTGGACAAAAGGTTGCTTGGGGAGCTGTCAAGGCTGCTTGAGAGTCGGACATGGATGTATTGGTTGGTTCGATGTTGTGCGAGTAGTCGAAAATTGGACGATCGAGGTCGTTCTTGTAACCTTTTTGTCTTGTTTTCGTTGACGAGGAGGAGGAGGCAATAGTCTGAATTATCACGTGGACTACTCGCTGCGGATTGACACAGTGACACTGTCAGCCGAGACCACTCGACGACCAAGCGACCAAGCGAACGAGGGCGGCTGTTGTGCTCGGTGTACGTCCGACCGAGAGACTGACAAAGATCCTAACCCAACTTGCACCCACTCATCATGTCCTCGACTCCCAAACTCACTTCCCTAACGACCTCCACACTCGCCCTCCTCCTCGAACGCCAACGTCTCCAATCCACCCACCCAACCCTCCACCTCTCCCAAATCGTCGCCAACCTCCGTACGCTACGCAGCGGCGTCACCGACCTCCAAGCCCACGATGCCGACGGGAGCGTAAAGGCCCTCCGGGGACAGTACGAGCGGTTGCGAGCGATGCTTGGGGAGGAAGAGGCCGAGAGAGCTGGGTTGTCTAGGTGAGACTCCACCCCATCCTCCTTCAATCGTCCTCGTGCCTGACGTCGATGGGTGAAAACGACAGTATCCCTCCACCTCCACCTCCACCACGCTCACCGACGCCGCCCACATCTCTGGAACGAAAGCGCAGTCTCGAACCGCTGTACGAGCCGTACACGGACGACCCCCTGCCTGGGGACGACCTCGACGAGGATGGGATACTCCTCCAACAGCGGCACGTCATGCAAGGTGCGTCCCCTCTTGCCCCACCCACGGGCGTGGTAGAGTAGGGTAGAGAAGAGAAGAGAAGACGCCGAGCGCTCACGCACGTCTCTCGCAGCCCAAGACGCCCACCTCGACCAACTCTCAACCTCGATCGGTCGCCAACAACACATCTCGCTTCAAATAAACGACGAGCTCGAGGTTCACACCGGGATTCTGGATGCGCTGGACACTGAATTGGATGGTACGGATGCTCGGATGAGGGGGGCAAGGAAACGGTTGGACCGGGTCGCTCGGGGGGCTAGAGAACATGGTGCGTTTGCTCGGTGGTATCTGTCGAGTCTAGGTTCACCCCCGTCTGACGTCGAGGCGTCTGTTCTCGCAGGCTCGACTGTCACCATTGCATTGCTCATCGTTGTGCTGCTGATCTTGATCGTTATATTTAAAACGTGACGAACACGGAAAGACACCTCAATCTACGATCGGGTTTTACGACGAGGCTGGTCTCTCTTATTTTAGTATCCGATATTGGTTTAGAAGGCGTATATAATGGAGATCGATTATTCGAGCCCATGTACTGACCCACGCGGCTGTTGTGGATGATACCATAATATCAACGCCGGATATCTTCCTCGATGTATCCAATACATTGAACCCCGTTGAAAAATGAGAAAGGTATGTGTCGTACTTTACAAGCGCCGTCTATTCCCAAGTAGCAGCATATATCCACCCGCCCTATGGGTTTCTTCATTCCACGCCCAACATCCCCCACAGCACCTTCCCAACCCTTCCAACCGCATCACACGCCAATCCATCCGCACCACACGCAGCTCTGCCAGATATCCCACCCGCTCTCTGCCGCCCATCCCCGACCATTTCCGCTCCCAACAAGGCCACCCGTCCGTCCAACAACCCGACCATGATTGTTTGTGTGAATTCGGGGTGCCCTTGTAGAGTGAGTACATGAATCGACGTCAATGGAACGTGTGTGAGGTCTGCTGGCAGGCCGTCGTCGAAGATGACCATGCCTTGGTTGATGCTGTCAGTGGAAGAGCCAAGCAAGTGGGCGCCGGGTGGAGGGTTGGGGACGTGATCTCCATGCATCTGTTGGAGGTCCTGTCGTCGCGGGAAAGCGTGTCAGGTCGTTCCCGGTCACCCGTGTGATGATAGGCACAAGCACGAGGCTAGGGGAGGGGGGAACTCACGAGTTCGTCGGAACCGAAGATGGCTTTTCCGAGCTCGTTCAGTTTGACGGTGGTCACTGAGACTTCCCATGCACTGTTTCGCACACATTTCCCTCCGAGAGCGTGTGCGATGATTTGGTGGCCGAAGCATATCCCTGGAGTTGTCGTCGTGTGAGTGATAAGCAGGGACGGTGGGAGGGGGGGGTACGTTACCAAAGACTTTCATCCGGGGTTTCTCCCTCATGATCCGTTCGAGGTACTCGGCGAGTTTCTTGATCCATTCCACGTCTTCGTACGCCGAGTGTTCTACGCGACTCTTTTCAGCTCGATCAGGGATCATGACATGATTCCGGGGTGATAGATCACGACGAAGAGCTCGGGTAGAAACGTACTAGACCCACTGATAATCAACCCATCGTACTCGTCCTCGTCACGCGGGTACTTCATCTCGGGAGCCGTCACGTCGTACCCATCCAACGTGAATTCCACTTTCGAGTCATCTACGACTCGAAGTAATCAGAAAGGGACGTGGATCGGGATCAGGTGTGCTCACCCGACTTTGAGGCATTGATGGGTGCGAGGGATGAGGTGAGGTATTGGTGGAATACTGGGGTGTAGTCATCGGCGGACTGGAGGGTTAGTTTGTCGCATTTTAGTAGAGCGAGTCGGACGGATGGCATGGTGAACTACGTGGTGTGAAAGAGAGCAGTCAAAGTCTGGTGGTGACTACCTGAGGTGACCAATTTTGCTCCTCTCAACCGAGAGCGGCTCATGATCGATGTGGACACTCAAGCGCTCCAGTTCTTCGCGAGGAAATCTTATGCGCATCTCAGGTTGTACACTCCCAAAACCGTCACTTCGAGGCGACATGTTTTGTCAAGGATCTTGTTTCATGATATCATACTTGACATTACAAGACTCTCCCGTGCTGTCGATGTAAAGTGAAAATAAAAGCCACGATGAAGGGCTACGGAAATGCAAGCGGATCAGACTGTCATCACCGGTTCTGCAGAAACAATGCAACGTGAGGTCATGAGCTCGCCCGTATCAGTACCCGAACACACCTTGACGAAACCGATGGCAGCAGACTTTTCACGGAAGCATTGACGGCAGAGGTCAAGACCGTATTTACGGATGAGACCAGCCTGGTGAGCGCATAGGCGGCTGTGGAAACAACGCACCAACGCGACGTTCACGATGTAAACACCATGCACACACACTCGGGATGGACGGCCGAGAGTCACTCACCACTGACGGCTACCCTTGCCGTACTTGCGGGGACGAGAGAACCAAACGGCGTCGTGTGTCATTTTTAGAGCTTTTTTGAAGCTGGAGAGCGAGGGGAGTTCAGTGGGTCGTCGTTGGGTTTGGGGATGGATGAGACTGACTGACCTTGCCGGCGTTGAGGCTGTCGATGGGGACGAGTACGAGGGGACAAGTATCACAGTGCCGAGTTAGGAAAACTGTACAGTGGCTGGATTAAGGTTTGACCAATCGCAGATTACCACAAACAATATTTATATAAATGGTAAAAATAAACTACGTCCCAGTCACGAATACGCAGATGCTGTCGAGTGATCTTTAGAAATGGTGACCCTCGCAGGCAAATCAACCCTGGCAGCATCAATCTTTGCGCCGAGAATTTGGCGGTGGCCCAACTTGAAGTCCCAGCGGAAATCGTCTACCTCATAATACAATTCCTGGACCCGCTCGAGCTGTTACGTCTTCAAACAGTATGCTCGTTATTCCATTTGCAACATTGAGCTCTATGTTCAGATTCACTCTAATACGTACGCCCACAGATCTCGAAACAATTCCATTCCATTGTCAATGATCCCACCCTATGGCGCACGATGTACCGGAACGCTCGTTTCACTCGCCCTCCTGGACCATTCCCCTGGCAGTCGACACGATTCCTCCAACGCACCATCGTCCACTATGCGGAACTGGCGCGCACATGGACCTCGCAGCCTTTCAAAGCCCTTCCATCCTCCTTTCTTGACGGAGTATCACGGGAATTCACTCACTGGGCACCGGGCCAGTGGGATAGCGACAGATGGTTGGTTCGCCAGTCCGCAGACAGGATTATCTTGAGCGACGTCGACACCGGCTCTGATCAAACCTTGTGGGATAGCGAACATCCTTCAACCTGGGAGCTACGTTCGAGCAGATTTTCCCAAGGATATATGATCTATCTAATCGTGTGCGTCGGAAATGGAAATAACCACACAATGCATGTATCACTTGTTGGGCAACTCAAGTTAGATAACTCAATCATTCCTATAGGAAGCTGCTCCAATTTCGAGCGGACGAGGACTCCGGTCATTTGTCGGGACCTGTCACCCTCGATGTACCTCTAAATTGTTCAACCTTCCGTGCTTCTCCCTGGGGCAGTGACAGGATAAATACGCCATTTCTGTCTATCTCTGTTGGTCCGGGTAACGGGATTCAAGAAGCTAACTTGGTATTCGACGTACGAAGTCAAAGGTTTTACAGATTCCCTCCGTTTCAATCGCAATTGGTGCGTCAGACTTCCTCCACGGTCCAATGTTCTACTCATTTGCAATAGAACCAAGTACGGTCGGTTTTGGGTTTTTCGCAACGTTACTCCGGTGACATCTTGTTGACGATGACCCATGTCTTCGTCGCGTCCCGCCTTGCCCTCGCTGGCACGGATGCGTATCTTATACAAGCGTTCGTTGTTCCAGTGGAACCATGCACAGATAGCAGTACCCAGTACCTCTGCCTCACCCACGAAGGGTTTCGGGAAGGGAGCTTTTACTCATACTTCAACCCCCCGAGACTGATCTGCAACTCGGCCTTGGATCCTGCTACTGGGTCGACGGTGCTAAAGTTCATGCATGATAAATTCGATCGTCAAACGTCGTCCTTTCACTAATATTGCAACGAGCTCTCCTTACCACAACAGCGACCCGGTGTCGTCCTCCCAATGTCCCTTGACGTGTACGAAATCTTGGCGATCCAGGGTGTTGATGACCCGGATCCCATCTCAGCATCTGATGACGGCTATGTCAGAGGTTACTGCTTGGGCCTCTGTCCCGGTGGCTCCTTGGCCGGGGGGGATGATCAGTTTGTTGTTTGCAGGTTTAGCCTCGACGTCAACGGGAAAAGACGCGTGGCTGTCGCCGGTGATGTTTTACCGTTGGGTGCGGATGTTCGATTCTTACGGGATCCATATTTCCGTTGGGTTGATGCTTTTAGTGGGAGGGGATTCTATATTGACGCCGAGGATACTGAGAGTGGGCGCGTCTCCTTGTTCAGATTTGTCGACTTGCAATAGATTAGGACTGGCGGATAGTAGCGTTTGTATGTACTATATCAATTTACACTAGGGACGCCGGTGGTGATTCCGGTGGTTCCATCTATCAGGCCTTCAGGACCCATTGTCTGTATAGGCGTAGTGCCAGAGAGTGAACTACTGTATTCTCAATATACAGCGTGTATGTTCAACGTTACACTCAGGGGCTTACAGTGGGGCTTAAAGTCAGCTAGTCTCCCCAAACCACACTCTCAATAAGCAGCGGACAGTCGCTCTGCTCTACCGAGAGCGACTTGGTGACACCTTAGCGACACGATGGCGGTTAGGCTCGTAGAGAATTTGGGCACTCATTACCTTCAACCCACCATATGCATGTTGATCAGCACTCTCTGTGAGATACATAATAAGTACTATAGATTAACAGATCGTCCCTTCGAGCTTCAAACATCCTCAAACCCAGCATACCGCCAAACTCGGCATATCAGGGAAATCTATTCCAGCCCGCGACAACGGTGCGCCTTTCCCGAGCATCCCTATAGCATATCCTTCCACTCACACCATCAAACCAGTGAATCACAGATCCATCCTCAAAAAACTCGAGACCAGCGACGGAGTCGGGAGAGGCGTGCCACTCAACCTTTTCCCCAGAAGCATCGATCACGAATTTGCCAAGACCCCGACGTCTCTCGGAAGTTTCTATGCAGAGCGCGCTGACGAAGTTGTTGTCAAAGGACAGCGCGGCGCCCCAATTCGCTGACCAAAGTCCTCCCATGCTGAAGATCCGGCGCGTCCGACAAGATATCCGAGCGATCTCATCGCCTTGCACTCGTGGCAAGGTGAACTTGACGCAATAGAACCGCGAGGCCCCGTTCCAAGTCAGCGCCCGCAGCGTTGTCGACCCCTATTTATCACCGCATCTTGGAAGAGGCAAAGATCTGGTAGACAGAATCCTTCAAGGATCATCTCGTGGGAGAGGCGAAGTTCTGGGATGCCATCGCTACTCGGGTGTGGATCGTCAGGGACAACGAACGCCTGTGTGACGTTTGCTTCAGTGTCGTCGTCAAGCCAGACGTCGTCCATGATGATTATATGAGTGGTTGCGAGGAAGACCTTAGTGATCGTAGGGACCGAATCCAGAGACTGTAATTCATCCTATTCCGAGGTGAGCAGTACCCAAGCTCTTCTGTCCCGCAGCCACGCACCAGCTGTGATGTAAACTCGGGAAACTTGTAGAAGATCCGACTTCGTATGTCGAATATCACGGCATGGTCGAGCCTTTCTGTCAACCAGGAATCGACAGAAATGTACACGAATGGTGCGTCTTCACTGAGAGCATGGAGATACACCCCTTTCAACTCTATACACGCCAGAGGGACATCGATGATGATGGGTCCTGACAGATGACCGGAATCATCATCTGCTTCAAACTCGAGTAGCTTGCTGTGGAGGAGATCGTGAGGCACGAGTGGGGATGTGTAAATGGAATACGTGCACTGCGTAGCGCTGATCTCCGCTTCTTTCGAGCACGACCAAGTAGATGAGATGTCCCCGGGCTGATACGATCGAACATACACTCCAGCATGAAATCGACTTGCTCTCCCATAGAGTTTGCTGAGACCCTGTGTCAATGTCATGCGACACGATCTCTGACCCTCTCTCACGTATCAACCATCGCTTGCTGGCCCACGTGCCAGCGGGCCGTTCGTTTACTTGACGCGATGAGACGATTTTCAGTGGTTGCGTAGTCCACGTCTCTGCCAACCGCGCGGATAGTACAAGAGTACGCTGGAGAAAGCGAAGCGACTGCCACGGAAATGGTCCAGGGGGGCGAGGTAAACGAGCATTTTTGTATTTAGTCCGCCAGAGTGACAGATCAGTGGCAACCGCGCGAAACTGTTTCGAAACCTGTAAACGCACCGGAACGTGAATAATCAGATGGTGAGACGTGAAAGGGAAGTCAACTGCACCGCTTGAAGATGAAAGAGTTCGATGGGCCCCGTGAAGGATATGATGTGGTAGATTATTTCATTGGGCAAGGTCAGGGTTTTTTGCTGGAAATGTGGGTTGGAGGTATTGGAATGAGTGCCCAATTTCTCAACGAGCCTGGCTGCCATCGTGTCGCTAAGGCGTCACTAAGTTGCTCTCGGTAGAGTGTGTGGTTTGGGGAGACTGTGTAGTAAGTGTAGGTTTCCCCCCAGGGCCCAGTTAGTCTGCCCTAGACAGACCCAAGAGTCGGATGAAGACAGTCGTTCACCTAGGGGCCGGTGGTCTTAGCGACGTTTTCGTCCCAAAGTGATTTTCCCCCGCCCACCAACGTCGTCACCGACAGTGACCACGCTCTGCTGTCCACACCGCCCATCGCCCATCCTTCCGCTCTCTACGTTCCCGAGATCATCGTCATCTGTAACGGGTACGATATCTTCCAATGAAACATACTCGGCATCTATTCCCTGCGAGAGATAAATGGACGCGTGAGTATTGTTATCTCATTTGTGCATCGCTGTGATGGGGTAAAGATACGTACCTGATCTCGAAGAATGGCCGTATGAGTTTACATCCCAACCGTCGCCAAAACCAATGATGCTGTCTCGCGACCGAGGGGATATGTTTTCATCAATCACCTATCACATCCATCACAGCAAAACAAAAACAGTGAGATCCCAGTGTGTCGCGGACGCGAAAAAGCAACGAAACCCCTCACTTGAGCAGCATATAAAAATGCACGAAGCCAGTCACAATCACGTTCTATCTCCCCTTCAATCCCTTGCAGGATCTCCAGCATCTGAATGGACGCTCTGGCTGCGTTAAGATGTTCAGCACGAATGAGATCAACGGTGGTACTGAATTCGGGAACGTTTTGTTCGGATTGAGTTGAGGTGAATGGGGTGAGTGAGGTGAAGCCAGACATTGGGGATGGCTGCGCGTGCGAGGGGGTGGGGCCTCGGACGGTCGGCCAAACATGCTATTTGTGAGAGGGGTCATCGTTCCGGACGGAGAATGTGTCTTGTTACGTTGTTTGGCTTCGGAAGCAGCTGTGAGCAACAGGTTGGTCGTTCCGAGTGCTTTGGTGGATCCAGACCGAGCAGAGCAGACGACGGCGACTTTGTGTTGATTAATGTAGTTCCTACACCCGAGCTGTCAGTGTTTGATGAGCGGACAGGATGAAGGGACTTACGAAACGATATCCCTTGCGATCTGGACAGCAAACTTGCCGACGCTGGTACCTCCAAGCTTTTTAACGAGCCGTGGTGCGTCTGGATTGACGGTGTTCTGGTGCAGGTTCGAGAGACAGTGAGTTGAGAACCCCAGCACTGCTATTAGCCATCATCAAGCACAGGGTAGTACGGCGTCCTGTGCGCACTGATGGGTGTGGACAAGAGACCCGGACAGTCGCAGAGTGTTCCTGCGATGTAGCAATGCTGAGAGTCGTTTACTCCGTGTTGAGGTTGACATCCGCAAAGGGAGAAGACGAAGAATAAGGTCGCTGTAAGGCACACGGTGACAAGAGGAGAGCAAGAGACGGAGGGTTGCCGTTGAACTTCGTGGTTGACTCGTTCGTCCAAAGAGAGCAGGGCCTCTTGTTGTTCAAAACTCTGTCCGGTGTTCGCTGATTGGTCGTAACAACCTTGGAACCAGGATATCTAGTGTCCAGTTATTGGGCAAAGATCAATTTTGTTGACCGATCGACAGGTCGGCAAAGGCTGCACTGCCACTGTCGGGGGGTAAATAAAAGGATAGGGGTGCAAGGGCTTCCTCACTTTCAGTCATGCGGAAACGAGAGCCTACACCACTTCCTCCAAATCCTTTTGCAGACAGTGCATTGCAGGCTGCTTATCAACGCTGCCTTGCCCTGGAGACTGCAACCTCTGATCAAACTGGTCCTCCTTTCTTCCCTGAGTCTCCTCCTCCTATTGTATATGCTCGTCTTCTTGGTCACTTGTTGTACTTGGCTCCCACTAGCACAGCCCAAGAACAACTTCAGCAGGAGATCATGGCAGCTTCAGATGATGCCCAGCTCCTTGAACTGGGCAAGAGATACATGACCAATTTTATCTATGCCTGTATGTCAACACTTTGATTCTCTCAGGGTGTTCATCCCATTGACTTGATCTTGAAGTTAGACCTGATTACACATCAGATTCAACCACACCAGAAGATGAGGATGTTGATCCATCAGAGCCCATTTTAGAACGTTTATTTGGGTATCCAAAATATTGGAAAAATGTATAGTTTCAACCAAGCCTTTGTAATCATCTCACTTACACTGAACTAGGTATTACATCGCAGCAATTACCAGTGTTCAATAACTGGTCAACGTGACCTTGAACATGGTGGCAGGTTTCCTATAGAAGCTACACATATCATTCCCCCTCAATGTTTCCATTCAACAAGCATATGGGAAACCATCCTAAAGTTTACTGATCCAAATGCTATTCAAGATTTAAAAGGCAATGCCATTCATCATTTGGAGAATCTCATTGCAATGAACTCAACATGCAACTCTTATTTTGCTCACCTTTATATGTGGTTTGAGCCTATTGAGGTAAATATTTTTGATCAGATGTTATCTCTGTATGCTAATCATCATTTGTTATCAGGGTCAATCAAACACATATAGTGTTCATTTAGCTTGGGAAAAGCTAACAACCTGGGAGGAGGGTCCTCACAAAATCCCTGAGGTTGTGACTTTCTCCACATCAACAAACCTACCACTTCCTAACAGTGTATATATTGCACTCCATGCACTTTGCTGCAAGGTGGCACTGATGTCTGGGGCACTGGAATATATTGAATGGATTGACAATCCATATGCCAGGGAAGACTGAGGTAAGATCCAGATGGCATTTTATTTCCTAACACATTGACTGAGACACTATTATAAGATAAAAATTGTTGACCTTTGAATCTAAAGTTTTTATCATCAGATAACTAGGCAAAAGTGTGGTCATATACATGATAGTAATTTGATTGTGCTTCATCAATAGTTGAAAGATAAGCCCCAGTCATTGAGGAAACACTCAACCCTAGCCCCAACAGATAGCCAGCACCTTCAGCATTTAGCACCCAAAATTAGCCATGAAGGCCAGGAACCCTTAGCCATCACCAACAAAATCAAATATCAGTAATGGGAGCCAATTAGTTAACATTTCCCCCAAATGATGGTCTCCAAAATCTGATAATCATCATCAATGATAATGACTGACCTGGCTCCTTCCCACTCTCACTTCAAGTGTGATGTGGCATGATCATCAGGGACAATGAATCCCTGTGTGACATTTGCATCAGTGTTGTCATCAAGACAGACATGTCCATGAGTGGTTGCGAGCAAGACCTTAGTGATTGAAAGGACTGAATCCAGAGACTGTCATCCTATTCGGAGGAGAGTAGTGCATATCACTAAGTGCCCTCGGTACAGAGTGTGGTTTTCGGAGACTACTTTCCCCCTGAGGGCCAGTAGGAATGACGTTTTCGTCCCAAAGTGAATTCCCCCCGATACTTTCCTATTTTAGTGCCCACCAACGTCGTCAGTAACCTCCACATCGTCCATCGTCCATCTCTCCGCTCTCTCCCTCGAACATCTACGCGATGAGTGATGTCGTGAACGCTATTGTCGCATTCGCAGTGATTGTATTTATTTTCAGATGGGCAACCTCAGGTCAGGCTCCTTCCAAAGTGTCACTGCTTCGTGCCCAGTGGCGGAGACACGTCTAGGTCTACACGCACTCTTTCCTCTGCGCCGCTCTCCTCCGAACCGCTCAAGGAGAGGTGCGGATAGATCTGCTACGCGCCAGTCCCGCCTAATCTCGCTATATGTCCATTCCAAGCGCTGATCAAAGTCTGACATCCCTCATAGGTCCTTCTGACACTTCAGACGGTCGACCAGCGACCGCCGCTCTCGGTTTCAGACCGAAACACGTCACTCAAGAAATGGTGCTTGCTTCCATACTCTCTCGTGTCCAACCCCGTTCTGACCCGAAAAAACCTAGGTGGATCAAATACATACAATGTTCCCCGACATCCCAGCGTGCGTACCCTACCCTACCCCGCCCTCACACACACACACTCTCTCCACTCTTCCAAGCAAGACTGCCTGAGAGAATAGATGGCTCACGTTTTTTTTGAATTATTCCAGCGACAACATCCGATACGACCTGCTTCGAACTGGGAGTGTAGAACTCACGTCGAATAAGATTCTCGAACGCAGTTTCCTCGAATCGGTACGTCCATGACCCCCTCATTCCTATTCCTATTTGTAGCGCCTTCGACCCATCTCACACCCTTGCCCATCTCAGCCCCCGGCCGCTTACTTTGCCCTCTACCCCCGTACCGACTCCCCTCGTCCCGCAGCCGCCGCCGCCACCACCACCACTGCACGCCAAACAACGCTCATCGAGAGATACAATCTCGAACGCAAGGTCGTGGATGGCGTTGACGAAGCAGTGCTCGCAGATGCAGGCGGGAAAGCCAAGTGGGAGGATACGCCCGAGCAGAGAGAGATGAGTTTGAGGGAGAGAAAGGCGCAGATGATTTTGGCGGCTAGACAGTGAGTGGTACCTAGGCTCGTCTCCTGTCCCTTGTGGTACTTAACCGTGCTTCGTGCCACGACAGACGTATGTTGGCACAGCAGCAAAAGGAGGTATCAGGTAGTGGTTCGGGGTCATCGTGACACTCACTCGAGGGACACTAGCGCTGGAGGTTGTGCGACGAGCACGTTGACGCAGACGGATTAAGTTTAGTCAGTGCTGTTCGTCTCCGTTGATATTACTTATTCTTCCTTTGATACCGCTGGCGAGTTTGAATGTCATTTTCCATCTCTGTCTGTCCGGACTAAAACGAAGGGGTCCGAGGAACTGTTTTATAGAATCAGACATCTACCGAGATGCATGCATACCGACTTATACATCCCCCTTGTGTTGCCAGCAGAGCCCCAGTCGACGTTTATTGGTACCAACCCAAAGAGCATCGACTATAACGCACCGTTCACCGAAGGGAAAAAATAATTGTACCATAAAAAAGAACGATTGTACCAACAAAAGTCAATACCAAGACGGTAGAGTTCAATGGAGAAAAAATTTGTCCCCGAGGATAAAGAAGGAAAGAAAGGAGAAATATTTAACCTATATACATATCGTCGATCCGTAACCTAGCCTTGGCGTAAACGGGAGAGAAAGGGGGAGCGTCATCCGATGGATGTGTTACGCTACATGACAAGGTAGAAAACGTCTCGTTCTTGGGTCCTGGGTGCTTGTATGCATTTAAAATTTCTTCTTCGTGGCGACGCAGGCCGGGGTATCTATCGATGGGTGGCGTCGGTCTCGTTCGTTCGTGAGTGTGTGCGCGTGCGTGCGTGGACAAGACAGGAGTTAAACCTGTTCCAGCGGTGTTATCGTCTGTCGTGCGCATCGATCGTCTTGCCCGTCGAATTGTCGACGAAAGGCATCCACGGTCCGAACCCACCGTCCAACTCCGATTCCCTCCCCACGTCCGGCGCCAGCGAGTCCACTACGCCACCCCCGGCTCCATTCGTCAACACACCAAACGCATTGACAGGCGTCGCCCCCTCCGATCTCACGCTCGTCCGACTAGACACCCTTCCCACCCCCACCCCGGGCCCAATCCCATTCATCGACCGTCGCTTCCCAACCCGACTCAACCCCCGAATACTCTCCGGTCGTTTGAGAATCGCATCCGCGAGCATATTCTTTCTGAGCATGTCCTCCTCTTCCTCTTCTTCTTCTTCCTCCTCCTCTGCCTCTCCATAGCCCTCCGCATCCCCTCCACTCCCGTGTGCGGCGTCTCCATGCACGTACCACCCACCGTCAGGATCAGGCCCCGGACCCGCCAAACCATCTTCCATCGACATCCCATCCCAATCACCCAACGACGAATCATCCGATGCACTTTTCACATCCTCGGCTCGTCGTCTCCGTCTTCCTCTCGAAGAAGACCCCGAAGCCGACGAATCAGGCGTCCGATGACCTCCATTCCTCGGATCCCGATTGAGACCTCCCAAGCCGAGACCAGACCACAAGAGCGGAGACATTCCGACGGCGGGGGTGCTTGCCGCATATACGCCCCCATTTCCATTTCCATTCACAGCACCAACACCGCCGACACCAACGCCGACGCCGAATCCAAATCCCAGATGGTGCGATGTCAGCATAGGGGCCGGTGCCAGCAAGGCATGCACGTGTGCCGGCGCACTGGCTGAGTTCTGAGCTTGAATGACAGGCGCAGGTGGGAGTGGATATGGATGGGGAGGGTGATGTTGTAAACGTGGCGAGGCGTGTGGACGAGGTGAGGTGGGGGAAGAAAATCCGGAAGAAGGTCGGTGTTGTGCCTGTTGTGCCTGAAACGATGCAACGGCGGCATATGCTTGGAGTTGTTGCATGAGGTGGTGCATTTGGGCTTGAAGCTGACGGTGTTCGTGATTCACGTCAAGCAAAAACGTGGATGAAGGAGGGTGGGATGCAACTCACCTCAGCCTCTCGCCGTCTCCAAGCGACCGCATCTTCGTTCCATCTCCAACATAGTTCGTCACGTTGCTTGTTAGCTAGCTCGGCCTCCGCGCGTAACTTTTCCTCCCGCAAACGTGCCGCCTCGAGGGCACCACGGAGAGACGCAAGTTGTGTCTGCGCACTCACTGGGGTATTATTTAGAGTCATACCCGGTGAACCGAGTTGCACCTGCCCTGTGACCTGAGACGGAGATGGCGACCTGGGTGGAGACCGGTACACTGCAGGCGTAGGCCCACGTGAATTCGTCGGCGTCGACGGATTAACGCCGTCAGCAGAATAATTACTACCAACCATCATCACATCGTTTAGGGAATCGATGAATGAAAACGAGGTCACGCACGTGGATGACGGTGTAGATATGGCAGGACAAGACACGATGGACGGAAACGAAGGAGAAGGGGTTGATACTTGGGACGGAACTTTATCGGGTGAAGAAACAGATGCCGGTAAATGAGCGGAAGAATCTATTCGCGTTGTACGGAGCTTCGCTCGGATGCGGATAGGTTTCGAGGAGGAAATCCCACTGGTTGACTCGGCCTGGGAGTTGCGAGGTTGAGATGCGCGTGAATCAGTGGGTTCGGCAGGTGTGACGGGTGATGAGAGGGGTGTTTCGGAGACGGGAATGACGATCGTGGAAGAGGAGGAGACGTTGACTTCGGCTTCCGGAGGTACAGAATGAGGGATGTCGCCGGGGTGAGAAAAATGACTCGAAGAGCTATGGTCGGATATATCAACGGACGAAGGAATGGGGGCGAGTCCAGAAGACGCGGTGTTCCTGACACTGCCATCGTCTGAGCTAGGGTTCAGCAGTCGGGTTAGGTGCTGTTCGGATGGTGTTCTCGACGCATCAGGGGAGACTGAACGCGAAGTGGAAGACGAATAGTCGATGCCAAGCGTGCTCGACTTTTGATCGACTTCCGAAGGAGGCGGCGTACTGTATGCCTCGTCGTGTTCGTTCTCGTTCGTCTGTATAGACTTGAGGAGAGCCTTCGACTTTTTACCGCCCTTGAATAGGTCCTTGAGAGGGTCCTTTCCTCTACGACGACGTTCCTTTGAACGTGTGCTCTTGCGGTCCTTCTGTTCTCCGTCGGAGGGCGGGAGGGTGTCGGAGAGGGCAAGTTTGTGGCTCGTGGACGGCAAGTTGCACTCTGCTGACTGAGGCTGCAAGAGGTTAAAAGAAGAGAGAGCGGCTGTGAGTATGGACGAGGGGTGTTCCTGCATGTGTCGTTCTACTGCACTGTGTTGAGGGTGGTGTTTCGTTCTCCAGAGACCGGAGGAAAGAGCGAGTGCGAGGGATGTAGCAGCGACGAGGAGTACGCCGTTGATGAGGTAGGGGTGGTCGTCGAGGGCGAGCCAGGTGGACAAGTTCAAGTCGCGTTGGTCAACGTCGGTCATCACGACCAGACGACGACGAACTCGACGAGCACGATCAAGACAAGTCCAATGCTATTCAATCTCCGATGACGAAAACAAGATCACGAGCTAAAAACGTCTACGTGTTGTTATGGGTGAGGCGTCATAATCCAACCCTCGATCGAGTTGACGAGGATCCTTTCTATCTCGACCTCATTGTACTCACAACGCACTCAATTTCCGTCGACTACTGCACCATGTAGCACGCTTATATTTAGAGATTCCCCTATTTTAATAAGTGTACCTTGACCAAAACGAGGAATATCAAGCTTCAAGGACCGTAAAGCTGTGGGGACTAGCGAAAAAAACTCGAGTAGACAATGCGCAAAGTGTCATGCAACTGCCATGACTTTTACTGCTGATCTCGCTGATCAATCTCCCCATGCTCAACCCAGCCAGGCATGATTTAGTCTGACACTACGTTTTCCAATTTGTCATACGGATCGATTCCCGAGCAAGGCACACTCTGAAGCAATGAAAGGATTGCACCCACCTGAGGGCCCGGCCCACCTCCCGTGCTGCCCCTGTAGGTCTTGCCTTCCTTTCCCTCGTTCCTCGAGATAACTCACGTTCGGTTAATCATTCCCAATTGGCGCCTAAGTATTAAAGACGCTCAGATCCACGAAGAGGGCTTGTGGCCAGAACAGCCTTGACATAGACTCGTGAAACGTTCGCAACGCCGATGGTGAAGCGGTTATCATGCTTGCCTTCCAAGCAAGCGGCAGGGGTTCGACTCCCCTTCGGCGTATCTTTTTTTTTTTCCTGAGTGAGCAAATCAGCATGCCCACCCGCGTTCCACATTCGCAGTAGACATCCGAGACGTTCCAGCGCGATAGCCCACGCACCATGCCCCCGTCCTTGGTTAGCAGGTAAAATAGTCCACTTCGAATTACGTCTACGCGCATCAAATATTTATGTTTCTAGGACGAACGATTGAGACTCTTATTCCAAGCAAGAACAGCTCCGAGTCGGTGTCTCAAGATCTCGTGGGCCGCATTCAAAGCTCGATGACACCCTGGGCAAGAAATAACCCTCGCTGTGACTAACCGAACGAAACACTACTATGGCATCATGCCTACCTAAGCGATGGAAAGAACTTTGATAACCTCTCTGATCTCCCCACCAGGCAGCCTCGATGTCTTTTGGAACCCAATCAACCCTTGAGTACCGTCAAAGGCAGCACGTTCGGAACTGCGAAGCGGCATGGCATACGATGCCGGTGAAGAATCACCGACGACCGCTATGCACTTATCACCAGTAGCGTCGAGAGAGAATTTGCGAACATGGCGATCCCAAGAAATACTGTAGCCCCTTGACTCTCCAGACTCCGTGACACTCTCCGTGAGACAATCCTCCACAAGAAGACCCCTAACGAAACCATCGTCTGAGGCATCGACGAAACACGGGCAACCATCGAAACCAGGGCCGGAGACCTGGATGGAACAGCGACCACCTTCGAGACCCTTGACGCTAAAGAGTGCGAGCGTATCGACAGCGATGGACAGAACACCGTCGGGTTCAGGTTTTGATAGTGTGAAGTCGGTAGAAAGGACTGTGATTTTCCTCCTGGTGGACTCGGAGATGTGCAGGAATCTCAGGCTTGTCGACCCAGAATCAGGATCAGTGATTGGTTTTCGAATGGGTGATAGATTAGCCAACCCCCCATGTTGGATTGTCTCGTGGGAGAGGCGGAGTTCGCGGCTCTCATTGTCTGCGGGTGGATCGTCGGGGATGATGAACGCTTGGATGAGTTGTTTTTTTTCGTCGTCATCATCAGTGAAGTTTGACAACGCAATGATGTGGGTCGTCGTAACCAAGATCTCTCTGGTACAACTGTAATCCGCGGAT
>JBBPRJ010000032.1:0-24672 GCA_038092975.1 Chalciporus piperatoides | reverse complement strand
CACTCCGCAGCTCAAGATCCGGATATCAGCATCAGATCTCGAGACGAAGACGATTTGCCGCCTCTCGAACGCGCTCGCAGACGACGGAGCGTGTTACCCGGCGGACAAACGAGGCTCATTCCCTGACGCAATCGACGCGCCTGCCGTCGCGAGTCGTTGATTGTATAGTCGCTCTGCGCAACTGCGGCATGCTTTTCTTGCATTTTTTTTGGCTATGTATCTATTCGGATTTTTGTTGGCTGTCACGTGGCTTATTCACAACATTTCCTTTGCGTTTGTAGAACTTTTTACCTTTTTGAGGGTGTCATACTTGATTTTGTCAGAGTTCCTGCTCTCTTCTCGTCCGTATATTTGCTTGCTATTGCTTTGTTGGACAGGGGATAGAACATCTGAATTAGATTTACCAGCCGGAGATGAGGCGGATGTGAAGTTGAACAATCGCCTTCTGTCCCACGAGAACGAGGAACAGTTCATAAATGAACCATAAAAGTTCATCAGGCAAGCTCTTCTGGGTAAGTCACCATCTGCTGGACCGAAGGATGTCCATCAGCCCCCAAGGCTAGTTGCCAGGTCATATTCCACGCAGCCATCTGCTCCGAGTCAACTTCCGCAGAGGTACGATCTGTAAAAATATCCTTCATCAATAAGCCAGGCCCAAACAAGATGATCTAATGACCACTCTCTCCGATCCAGCTTTCAATACAACATACCTTGTGACTCCCGGGTCGATATACTTGACGTTACCCGTCATGTACGACGCTCAGAAAGCGGATTTTTCCGCACGGAGGTCCAGACCATATCCCTGGAGGTATACAGGCGGGATCCTAGCCTGATGGCCTCAGCCTTGTGATTTATACCATCGAATGGGGCTGTATTGCTGATGGAAAGACAACACATTTTGAATAATGTACTAGTGCCGAGCTCAGTTTACGCGACTTTTAAACCTGAGGTCGAGAAACCGAAACGAGGAGACGAAGAGTACTCTGGAGTTCAGAACAAGTTCATCGCGTTTGTCTGGCCTGTGTGGCACACAAACGCGATCCTCGTTGCTGAAGCGCTGATGCTTCTCAGGGGCTGAGACGTTACCTACAATGCTTCAAGGATGCACCAACGTTGTGTTAGTACACATTTGGTTTCATTGAACACTTGTTATTTTGGTTCGGAGCGGCAGCACGGTGATCACTCTGATCATAATAAAAATCAACCACGACGTCGGACGGAGTGCGGTGGATCAGTCATCGTTGGCGTCGGCGTCGGCGTCGACGTGCGACAGTCGCGGTGGTCACTTCGTTCGTGCCTCCCCCCTTTATTTTGTGCTCATTTTATCTGGTTCGTCACGGTGCGCGCCGTGGTGTCGCTAACAGCGCTCACAAGACGTTCTGGAACGCAATATTGTCAACACCCCTCACGAAATGGAAATGTTTTCTTTGGTCTGCGATCACGGAACGTGCTACCAGTCCCGCACCTTCTCCGAGTCCTTGAAGGCTTGGGGGGGAAGCTGAAAGGTATAAAATGTGAGACGAGCGCACCGTTGACCAGCAGGAACTTGAAACTTCAGCTCCTTCAGTAAAAAAACCCAACCGACAACCGTACTTTGAACGATGTTCATTCGCCCCTCTGTTATTCTTCTCTCCATCGCGGCCTTCGCCGTCGCTGCCCCCAGGGTTTTGGAGGCGCGCCAAGACCACAAAAACTCGGGCTACGAAGCCTCGGGCTACGAGAAGCAGGGCTACGAAGAGCATGGCTACGAAGATCAAGGCTACGAACACCAGGGCTACGGAAAGCATGGATACGGAGACCAGGGTCACGGAAAGCATGGCCACGGGGACGAGGGCTACGGAAAGCAGGGCTACGGAAAGCCAGGCCATGGAGACCAGGGCTACGGAGATGAGGACTATGAGGGCTTCGGAAAGCGGGGCTACGGAGGTGAGGGCCACGGAAAGCAGGGCTACGGAGACCAGGGCTCCGGAAAGCAGGGCTATGGAGACCAGGGCTACAAAAACCAAGGCTACGGAGATCACGGAGACCAGGGCTCTGGGAAGCAGAGCTACGGTGACCAAGGCTACGGTGATCAAGGCTACGGCGACCAAGGCTACGGCGACCAAGGCTATGGCGACCAAGGCTACGGAGACCAAGGCTACGGCGACCAAGGCTATGGAGACCGAGGCTCGGGCCACGGAAGCTCGGACAACCAAAACTCGGGCCAGTGCAACACTGGAGAACTCCACTGCTGCAACAGCGTCCAAGACGTCAGTATGCTTCTCACCATCATCACTGGGACGCAGATACTGATCGGGGTCGTTCTTTAGTCCTCTTCCAGCACCGTTACTGAACTCATGGGTTGGTTGGGTATCCCGGCGGATAGCGTGACCAACCAGGTCGGCCTTAGTTGCTCCCCGATCACGGGTGCCGGCACTGGCGTCGGTAGCGCGTGCACCCAACAGCCCGTCTGCTGCAATGGCAACAGTTTCGTGAGTACTCATATTCACAAGAGCTTGAGGTTGTCACTTATCTGCCGGTACAGAGCGGGATGCTCACCATCGGATGTTCCCCTATCACGATCAACGCGTGAAGTGGATCAGAGTCTCAAAAGGTTGTAGATCTGTGAAAATAGTTGTTGGTGAAGGCGCGGCTTACTTAAAGTTTGGAATCGGATCGTGTATAAATGAGAGAGTTTGTGAATGTGATGTGATTTGTTGCAGTGCATTGCGTGACCTGAGGGACGAGATTCAAACGATGGTTGCCAGTGGCGGAGCCCACGGAGAAGGCACTTTAGCAAGAAAGAGATCGACGGGTGACATTTGCGTGATGATCCAAGATACCGATCGAGGAGAAAACAACCTCTTCAAGGTTTGGGCACAGTTAGAGTGCTATCTAGACGCCTCGGAAGAAAGGTATGGATATCGAGGTGACACCTGTTGGGAGGTGTAAGGATCTTCGTCTGAACGTATTTTGTAATGAACTTTTGACGAGACTATAGAGGATTACAAGTGCCCCGCGCTCGCCATTCTGGACCGCCCAGGCTCCCTTTATGGTGGCAGAAGCGAGTTGGGGATCGTTACGAAGGGCAAAAGGAACGTCCAAAAGTCTGACTAGGTCCCATCGATCGCGGGCTTACGCGTTTACGCCCACTTCGAGGTCCCTCTTCTTGACGCCGTAGAGGCTACAATGTAATCATGTTCCGTTTCCCCATATTCTGCCGGAATGGTAGATGTTACCCTCGATGACCAGCTCGCCCTTGTAGTCGAGCGTCCCGTACTCGCCGACCTAACCATGAACGAAAGGTCAGCGCTGATGACCGCCGATGAGAAGGACCGAATGGTTACATCGATGGGGACGGGAGGGTCCCAATTTGCCCATTTATTTACCGGATATTGATGCACAAGGTCGATGAATTTCCGGTGTACTGTGTGGCGGCAACCCAATGGCAACCACAACTTGAATTCAAAGTAAACCTTACCTCTAAAGCTCTGAAAACTCGCCGCTTGTCGATAGACGGGCTTGAAAATCTGCAAACCTGCTGAAAGGGCTGGCATCAAGCTTGGGTTAGGAAAAATTGCAACTGCGTCCTCCGAATTTCCAGTGGCGCTGAGCGGTTGACATTGTCCACTGCGCATTGGCCACTTTGTTTTTCAGACTGTTGTCTTTTAGCGACCATCAATGGCCAAACGTCCACGCCCTCATCCCGACAGTGGGTCCGATGTCAGCGAATTTCAGGAAGAGTCCGACGATTCAAGTTTCGAGGCGACGAAGTCGACTGGCAGAGGACAAAAGACGCGTAAGACGCGTAAAATCGCGTCTAAACGAGCTCGTGTAGCAGGTTTTGTCGATTCCGGACACGAAGGCCCACTGGGCTCAACTAGTTCGGCACCACACCCTGCGTCCTGGCATGTCGTCAAACAAGTAGAGCCGATTCGAGATTCGCTGTTGCAATGGTACGACAAAATCCATGATGTACGAGGAATGCCATGGCGGAAGCCTTATGATGGGTCACTGGACAAAGATGGCAGAGCACAACGTGCATACGAGGTTCGTTCCAGTACCTTCTTTCGAGAATGATTATGACAAACTTTGATCAGGTTTGGGTATCCGAAATCATGCTTCAGCAGACCCAGGTGGTCACTGTAATACCATACTACAACAAATGGATGGTCAAGTACGTGCGTGCTTCGTCCGGTATTTCCGGTATCGCTCTCTTAACCCTCTCTAGATTCCCGACCATTAAAGATCTGGCCGCTTCTGACATCGAGACAGTAAATAGCCTTTGGAAGGGCCTCGGTTACTACTCCCGCGCCGCCCGTCTGCTGAGCGGTGCCCAGAAAGTGGTCAAGGAACTTGGAAGTAGGCTTCCAGATAATGCCAAGGATATGCAAGCCAAGATACCCGGGGTCGGTCGCTACAGTGCCGGCGCTATCTGTTCTATCGCGTACAATCAATGTGCTCCTGTGGTGAGTCTTCACCGCATGGCAGGCAACATTCCGAATTGTGCTAAACATGGTTTGTTAGCTCGACGGGAATGTTAGCCGGTTACTGACTCGCTTTTTGGCTCTGTATGCTCCTCCAAAGGGGAAGCACGCCCAGGACATCTTATGGGCAGGTGCAGAGGCCTTCATAGACGAAGCGTCGCGTCCAGGTGACATCAATCAAGCGTTAATCGAGCTTGGGAGTACCATTTGCAAGGTCAGGGACCCTGCTTGTTCTGACTGCCCTCTGCGGCCATGGTGTCGAGCATACCAGCGAACACAGTCCAATTCAGTAGGCAAATGTTTTCCCTACACTCTGTTAAGTCTGACGGCCTACTAGCGGGATTTAGCGGAGGAGGCAGACATCGAGGAATTGTGTAATATCTGTGAACCATTTCCTGCGGACGACCCAGACACAGGCCTTGTCACCATCTACCCGATGAAAGTGGAGAAGAAGAAAGCTCGTGAAGAATTGGATTCTGTCAACGTGGTCGAATGGCGTACGATAGACAAGTGCAATCGCCATTTCATCCTCGTTCGTCGCCCAGAAGGAGGTAGCTGCCTGTATGCGCTCACCCGAGCCAACAAGACTAACGCATTACTTATCACAGGACTCCTGGCGGGACTACACGAATTCCCAACGATGCCTAATATCTCCGGGGCATCTGCGACCGCTGCCAAAGTTGCCGAGATACCTAATCGTCTTCTCAAAGACTTGCTCATCGACCCGCCTTCATGTTCCATATCGAAAAGCACGACACAACAGGGTGATACCCCCAAAGGAGCAACGCGGTTTGTACGTGTCAAACCCGCGGGAGACGTCGTCCACGTTTTCTCACACATCAAGAAAACGTACCGTGTCCAATGGGTGCTCTTAGAAGGTGGAGGAAATGAACCTCCAAAACTACACAACGAACCCAGCTTGTCGACCGTACAAACGGATGGGAAGACCAAGCCACTGCGAAAAGGCAAACGAAGAGCGCGTACTGACACATCCGAGGATTCCGAGGGTGAGAAGCCTAGTATCCCCGTGTATGCACAGTGGATTCCACTGGACGAAGTCAAGGATGCAAAGTGAGTGAAACCGAACCCTACCTTCTTTATCTGATAGAAGCTGACGTTCATCAATCCAACCACAGCATCGGAACTGGGGTGATGAAAGTGTGGAAACAGGTTCAAACGCTGTGGTAGACCCTGATCAGGCATTGTAACTATCCTTGATCTGCATGAGATGATATTGCTACGTTCCGTGATAAGAATACATGGTTTGGATGCCGAAGATGCTGTGATTTGGTGGATCGAGTGTCGGCACAGGAAACCTTTCCCCACGTCTCATGTACGTACAGCATCTGTGGATAAGCACACAGCTGACCTACGTGGCTCCAATGAGTATGGATTTTGCTATCTTTCGTCTCATACAGCGGAGAATTCTAGGACGCAAGCTTCTGCGAGGTCCCAAACCTTCTCGAGCTTCAAACCAGCAGCCGACATGTGGAAACCTGTGTTAGAGCGCTGGATAGGCTGTGATAGTTTCTAGCATATACCACGAAAGTTCGAGGGAATCCTGCAAGGTATGTTCCTTGGCGTTGTGCAGGATCAACATCGTCATAACCTCTTGGTACATGCGCATGTTGCCAACACCAAAGTAGGGAAACAAGGGTTCAGGGGCCTGTGCATGCGATGAGAGCTCAGAGACTGGTTTCGGCGTATGGAACTCGAGAAATTGACCACAACAGCGCCAAGAGGATGCACCCTCGGCCTTGGCCTGTCCGACCGAGTTAACAAAGGACATGGTCGTCTGAGATTGCTTGTCAGTCCTGAATCACAAGGTCATTTGCGCAAGCACACGGATAAGGACACGGCTATTAGGACCCAATGAACGTTGCGAAGGATGAGCGCAGACTCGTGATCGGGCCACTCGTGGATGATGTTACGGGGCTACCGAAAGCCGTCAGCGTCCTGCGTCGTGCGAAGACGATTGGTCTCCAGGCCGACTCACGTAGCAGATGTCTTTGCCCTTGACGGGAACTTACTAGGTGAGGAAGTCGAGTTCGACGAATTCAACTCGGTTGTCCTTGATGGCTTCGGGGCAATCCTGCCCCTAACATGTCGAACAAAGAAGTCTCAGTTGCTGTCACAACGGGCATCTTAGAGTCTTACATCTCTGGCTTGGACGAGTGCCTCGGGCAGATCGTGAATGTGTCTTGGTCAGGGGAAGGGAGAAAGCACTAATTCCTTCACCGACATCGACAACGGTGGAGTATTTCTCGAAGGGGAAGCCTAGCATTGTGGTTCGTTTTTCCGCAGGAATCAGGCTGACGACACATACAAGTCAGGACTTGAAGGGAACCCATGATGGAGTGGTGGTAACTCCACATCGTGTGTTAAGTTCTTTGCAGTACCAAGTCAACGTACCCCCGAGCATGCAAGGCTTATGGCATTTATGTGGCATATAATTACAAGAGCATTGCATTTGGTTACTAGAGATGATCAAGTAACGTACTAAAAAAGAAAAGAAAAACTGTTCAAGAGAGGAGGCCATGATTGCGGGTTCGAGAGTTCGAATGCCAATGAGGTAAACTTGGAAAGTCACATATAGAGAAAACGAAATATACCGGGTGGGGGTTCCGGTAGAATTTCCCCGCATAATAACAAGAACTAGAAAAAACATGCATGCGAGAGTCGTCGGGATCACATCTGGCAGGCTATGATGATGCGGAAGAGGGTTTTGCAAGCTCTTGTTGGCGCTGCCACACGAGTTCTGCCCACAGTGGATTGGGTGGTATGTGACCAACCAAAGCACGTAGCACCTCCAGCCTGAAAATCAGGTCATCAAAGAGGGTACGCCATCACCAAATAAACGACTTACCATCTAGACTTCTCCTCGTCCGAATCAGCAAAGAAACATATTTGCTGGTCGTCAGGGAAAACGAGCTTGAACGATCGTTCCACGGCGAATAACGAATCATAGTCATCCCTGTAGCGACCATCAGTGCCATTTTGAATGTCCTCGACAGCGATGGCTTTCTTGAGGTTGATCGTCGCAGTGGCTTTCTTCGTGACGTCGCTAAACGCAATCAGACTTGCGCCAGTCACCCTGAACGTTCGCCGTCGCCACGTCTGAGATAGTCGGTGTTAGCTCAGCTTCCAAAACGAAGAAGAGCAACCTCACCGTACAATCACCACCGTTCTGTGTGAGTGTACCCTCAAAGTAGGTAACCTTGTGCCACGCGACATGCCTGAGCCCGCGAAGACATTCGTCCATGCTCAAAGGCATGTGATTCGACAAGACGCCAGGAAGCGAAGGAAGCCTGAACAGTTGCAGGACAATCTCTCCCACTTCCATTGTCGTAGCACCTCCCGAACTTTCCACCCGCTGACCAATCAAAGGGTAGCTAACCTCGAACACGCGGGTGTCGGATCGCGCTGCGACGTCTTTGAAAGTGATGAACGCCCTTGCCAGCGTACCATCTTGTTTCAGGTATCGAGCAAGATTGTCTGGGAGCTTGTGTGGGGGTGGTGCAGGAGGCGGCGGTGTTGGTGCAGCTGGTTTCTTGGGCGTCGATGAGAAGAAACTGAACATGCCACCCTTAGGTTTCGGAGGAGGAGCGACTGGTTTTTCAGGAGCGGGTTTGGGAGGTATGAGGGCTTTGAACTGAGCGGCAATGTGAGGATCGGGTTTGATCTTCAGTGTGAGTGTAAACTCGAGCTTATTGTGCTCGATGCTATTGGGCCATTAGTCAGAGAGACATCGAAAGGCGGAAGGACGTACAGTTCGAACTCCTGGTCAATGCGCGTGTCCCGAGAGAAATGGACTTCTGGAGTGGTAACATAGTGAATACCGTTGTTTAATGTACATGTCAGAGCTGTGGGTTGTTGCGGTATCGGAACCTTGAGACCCTTGACGCCGAGTACTGTGACCAAGAGTCAGAGAGCAGGCATCGGCGGACAGTGGGGAATTACCTCTGACGAAGACCTTGCCAGATGCTTTCCCTGGTTTCTCTTGAGACCGATACTCCCTAATCTGTTTAGCATACTCATTCTACTCCCGTCAGCTCGCTCACTTAATCACAAAACAGACCAAACGCACCATGTCCGACGGACGTCTAACAGCCTTCCACGCTTTACCACCATGGACATCTCCAGCAAACGACGTATGCGAGACCTGCTCAGCGTCTGCGGAGGCAAATATCGCCTCATGTTCACGCACCCGATATTTCTATCATCATTGTCACAACCATCAGCGAGATTTTGGTTCCTGGCGCAGAACGACTTACGCCGCGGTGCTCGGGATCGAGCTTGCGCAACTCCTTTGAGATACTATCCGCCAAGAGTTCCTCCGCCGTTTCCGAGATCCCAATGTCGAGAAGCAACTCGCTCTTCGTCAACGCACCAGCGTCCCCAGTGCTTCGGCTCCGTCTTCGGCTCGGACGACCCGTACTCGGCGGCAGGGACGTCGGTCGAGGAGGTGTATAATACCCCAACGACTCATCCTCCTCCTTTCTCCTCGCCTCCCTCCTCTTCTCCAAAATCAACTCCTCCCTCGTCCTAATCGCATCCCTGGTCGGCGAAAAAGGGACAGGCGCCTCCTCCACCGGACTCCTAAAGGAAGGTCCGGAATATACCGCGGTGTCCGTCGCTGCGCGCTGCATCGGAAACGGTGCCACTCGCGCGGGATGTAACATGGGCTGACTGTCGTCCATCGAAAAGTCCATGTCCGTTTCTGTGCGTGTGCTCTCGTCCCCCGTAGCACCACTGAGGTCCCCACCGAACTGACCGGGTTTGATGCCTTCTGTCACTAACTCGACGCGGACTTGGGGGAGCGGACTGGATTTCTTGGTGCTCGACCCAGAGCTGCCTTTTACGTCGTCCATGAGTCGGTCGAGGGCAGACCGCATCTCTCCGAGCTGGAGCGATCCCATCGAATCGCGCAAACCCAAACCCAAACCCCCACTGCGATCGAAGCTGGTCTCGAGCATGCCATAACTCGACTGAGGGCGCCTCGGCATAGGTCGCGACGGGGGCGATTCTACCGTCGCGGCTGGCGACATATCTTCGTCCATGACACCGTCCTCATTCACCACGGACAGGCTGTTATCTGCACTGACAGTCGCAGAGTTCAACACCCGCTTCTCGGCTGTCTGGATGGTAGCGAATTCAGCGCTGAAGTCGGTCATGACAGACATGTTGTCCGGGCGTCTGTCTCTGTCCCTATCTGCGTCTACCTCCTCGACTTCTGGAGCCGCTTCCTCCACTTCCGCGGGTTCTGTAGACTTACTCGGAACGTCCGCGACCTTCTTCTCAACCTCGACCATTTCAGGGGGAGGCGTCGCAAGCGCAACAATGGGTGAGCCAGTCGCAGGTGATCCCAACGGGCTCTCCATACTCCTCTTCCGCATCAGCCTCATCTGCACATCCTCCCTGCTAATCCTCGGCATACGAGTACCTTGCAACTCTTGCGCGCTCGCGCTCTCGCGAAGGGGCGAACCTGTCCAGACACTGGGAGATGCGGACTTAAGGGCCGGGGAAACCGAAAACAAACTGGTGGAGACGTTAAGAGGGGAATCCGATCGTCGGCGCATGTTAAGAGCTGTGGGCGAACCAGCACTGCGTGGAAGGGATATTCCGAATGGTGACCCCGAGCGCAGTACATCATCGCCGCTAGGAACAGTTGGGACAGGGGACATGCGGGATTGCGATGGGATATGCGGCGTGGGGCTACCCTCCATTTCCATGCTTCGCTCGTCGGCGGAGATGTGGGACGAGCCGGACGAGACACCTGCAAAAGACAGAGGAGGGGTGAGAGGGGGAGGGGTACTCGTCGTGAAGGATGAGTTGCGTGGAATGAGATCAGAAAGTCTTGGGACATCGTCCTTGTGTTCGCTTTGAGTGGGATTGAAAGCCTTTTGAAGCTCTGCCTCCAAGTCCAAGTTGGACAGCGAAACCTCGGATTGGCCGATAGACAAGTCCAAGGGATCTTCAAATGACGTAAAGGAGAGTTCGCCGCCATCTTCTTTGATTCTGGGTATAGGCGCGGAGAAGGGGCTCTCAGCAGGTAACTCTACGTCGTAAACTGTAAGATTCAAGACTTGGAAAGAAGGGATGCATGAACTCACCAACCGTGGCGTGCTTGGGGGAACTTTCGCTCAGTGGGGCCTGTAATTCGAACCGCGGAATGAGCGAGTCTCTTTTGGAGTGCTCGTTCCGCACGACCCTCTTTTCTGGACTCGGCGACGGTGGCATCATATCGATGTCTTCTTCAACCTCATCCGGTTGGCGGCCTTCGCGAGCACGCTCAACGTGCGTCGACCTGCCAAGCGGCGCCTCTGTGCTAGAGGAAATGTCCATGAGCGAGTCCGCTTCTCGAGGAGGGGTTGAGGGAGAATCGGAAGGGGGGACCTGTCTCGGCTCCTGTTCCGAAGGCTCAGAGCCCAGGAAGGCGAAACCAGGGACGGACATTGCAGGAGACGAAACGCTTGCTCGACGTCGTGATCGTTCTGCATGATGCGAGCGCCCATATGGGATCCCGTCCTCTGTGTCCAACTCGGCAGGAAGCGACGAAGGGCGGCTAGGAGTGGAGGGTAACCCAAGTCCCGGCATGGATGCAGTTTTGATCATGTTATCGACGACGCCGGTGAGGCTAAGATCCGCTTCACCAAGCTGGACGCTCTCGAAGCTGCCCTCAACGTGGTCAGGAGATAGAGCGAAATCGTGCACTTGGGCATGGTGAGCCTCTAAACCAGTGGCTTGCTCGGGTTCACCGTAGTCATCCTCGTCCGATGAAAAGAAAGGGTTCTCTTCCTCTTCCTCGTCTCGATCAAACTCCAAAACATCGCAACGTTCATCAAATGTCACCGTCTTCCGTCGCTGTCGCCTGCCATCTAACGATGGCTGATCGGCGGCTCGAGGTCCATGCAGCCGTTTTGAGACGAGTGCGGGTCGGGAAGGAGTAACGGGACGGGAAGTAGGTGCTTGGGCTGGGGGAGGTGAAGGTGGTGCAGGGGGAGGGGGAGGAAGGGGGACAGCGGCAGGCGTAAAAGCAGCTTTAGGCGGCAAAGGCGGTGGTGGATCGTCGACCACCTCTTCTCCAGTTGCAAGTTGCTTGAATGGGCTCTTTGTGACGGGCTCTTTCTCGATAAGCCCTTGGTAAGCTTTCGATTGACGCCTTTCGCGCTTGAAAGCCAATGGTCTCTCGTTCTCCGCTTGCTCATGCATAGAATCTGGACGGGGCCGTTTCTCACCGCTAACTCGGCGAGTGACGGGCTGTGTGGATGGGGTTTCGCTAGATGAAGAGGTGGAGGAGGTGGATGGTCTGGAAGGAACGGAAGGTTGAGTCTTGAAGGGTGACTGCGAGACAAGGTTGCTGGTTCTCAGATGTTTGTAACTGGATGAAGATCGTCGAGCGACATGAGGGAAGGGAGGTTTTCCCTCGCGTTTGGCAATCCTAAGAGGTGTAGTTCCCGCATTAGAGCCCGGCGACGAAGATTTTCCCCATCCCTTTGCTGAATTGCGCAGGATAGATGATTGAACAGGATCGGAAGAATTTGAAAGAAGTCTGTCCCTCAGTGGGGGTGCCGTTGACGAGCGCTGTGTGCTCATCGCTATAATGAGTGAGTTATGGTGTCGCTGTCGTTGTCGTCGTCGTGGTCGTCGTGGTCGTCGCCGTCGGGCGCGTTGATCTCGCCTGGGAAAGAAGGACAAAGTTGACAACCAGGACCGTGGGAACTCTGTTTCAACGCGTCAACCACGTGATCGCGAAAATGGCCAAACCTGACCAAACAGCTGCAGTACTACAGTCAGCTTTGGTCTACTGACTACCGACGCCCTATATAGACCTTCTTTATATCCTGTGCGTTGCCCCCAAGTACTCTACCATGAGCTTCGGCATCGCCTTCCTCACAAAATCACAAGTTCACTTTGTAATCCATTCCTGGAACATTCCAGCGAAAGAATGCATTCTTGGGAACTCCAATGTCCTCGAATTGGGTCAGCTCTCAGTATCAAATGGAACTCAGCTTGGTAATTCGCCTGATCGTGAGCACGCGACTTGAATGCTCGGCGTGAAGGTTCAGAACCGTCACGAACTGCTCATCGGTTGGTTTCGGTCCCAAAATTTGGAGATCTCGACTGGAGACGAAGACGAATGGGCGCCGATAATATGACAGCCAAGCTCGGTGGAAGGGTCGACTGGGCCACAATCGCCTACCTGGATCGCGATAGGAAGCCTGCCGTTGAGACGAAGGCCCAGAGGGGAATGCTGCAGCAAGGACTTTCCTGAGGAAAGTCATGGCCCATGAGTGCGTGGTGACGAGGTGACGAGGCAGTGGAATCATACCACTTCCTGGAGTGCCGCTGACGCAGCCTGCGCGGTCTTTATTCACGCAGTCCGATGCAAACGGGTTCCCTGGAACGGCGTGAGGTATGATATCTCCCAAAGTTCGAGAGCCTTCAGCGTCACCTTGCCCCTTGAAAATCGCACACCTCATCGGGGCACCTTTGATGGAGTCGATCAATACTTGCATGACATCCAAGCAAGTATTCCGAACGCATGAGCGCGGCTGAGATGTTGTATCGTTCGAACCCTCCATGACGACGCACTGGGTTGGCTCACGCCAATCGTCGTCGTCGTCGTCGTTTCCATCTCCGTCGCGGTCACCAGGCTGCCTCTGCTGCTGTTCCAATTATTCCTTGAGCGGGTGAAGGCTGAGAACATTCCCCTGAGTGTTCCACGCGCCGCTCTGCCAAAGTTTCATGGTCCAGTGATCCTCTGGTGCAGGCTTTGCTTGCCAGTGATTCTGGCGAATCCAAGACGTGAGTGAAGATATGGGCAAACGTCCCCCTCAGGCTCTTCAACGAGCATGCCCGTGCTGTGTGGTAGGCGCCTGAACGTCCTGGACAACCTTGCTGACCTGATTGCTTCTTTAGAAGTACTAGTCCTACACTTGCTACGGTTCTACATGCTACTGTACACGAACGTATCGAATGTCGTACACTAATACAACTCCTTGAAAAGCCTAGCGTATATCGCCGTCTGTGCGTTAGGTGTCGTTGCCCCCAAGTACTCCACCATGAACTGCGGCATGATCTTGCTTACAAAGTTCCCCTCCCCTTTGTAGTCTTGCATCTTAACCTCCCAGCAAAAGAACTCATTGTCAGCATCTCCAATGTCCTCGAACCTGTTCATTCTTCGTATGACGTCCACCATCCCTCTCTCAGTATCAAATGGAACCCTCTCCATCAATCGAGCTTTATAATTCTCCTGATCGTGAGCATTTGCGAAGGCGACTCGAAGGTTTGGCGTGAATTTCCATAACCACGTCTCGAGTTCATTGTCAGTTGGTTTCGGTCCCGAAGTCCGGAGATCTCGACTGATGACAGAACACACGATGCGTCAGCCTGGCACTACCCACAATGGGAGACGGGTACGCACACCAGCTTGGCTTCTCTGTCAGCGAACGTTGGCATGGTAAATAATCTGACGGGGGGTAGGGGGTGTGTGGTCATGAGGCGAGTCAGTGACAGCCACGAAAAATTGGTGCTCTGAGGAGCAGGAGCGACATGAACCACCGTGCCGAGGCTGCCGTGGTAGAGAAGAGGAGGGAAACGACCCTCTGTGAGACACCAGATGCCGGGGACATGCGGAGCGAGATAGTCCGCCTCATACGTCCGTGCCATGTTATCGACAACATGACAGCCAAGCTCGGTGAAAAGGTAGACTGGGCCATTGTCGACTTGAAACGCCGTAGGAAGCCTCGCGTTGAGACGAAGGCCAAGGAGGGGATGCAGGAACAAGGACTTTCCTGAGGAAAGTAGTTAGTAGCGTGTGGTGACGAGATTGTGGAAATTCGTACCGCTTCCAGGACTGCCACTAAGGAGTATGATTGCACGGTCTTTCTTCACGCGGTATGATGCAAACGGGTTCGCTGGGATGTCCTTGAGATATGTATATGCCCAGTAATCGAGGAACTTCAGCAGCACGTCAGCATCACTACTTGGACAGTACCAGTGGGGTCACATACTTCGCCTTCAGCCGACGGGATACCTTTGACGAAGTCGATCAACGCTTGCACGAGGTTCAGATATTCCGAACGCATAAGCACTGCTGTGATGTCATGTCCTTTGAACTCCCCTTCAACGCCCTGCATGACGACACACTTGGAGGGCTCGGGGTCTTGATATTCCTCTTCTTCTTCTTCGTCTTCTTCTTTGTCGCGATCGCCCTGACTCCGACCCTGTTGCTGTTCTGGTTCTTCCCTGACCTGGTAAAAGCTGAGGACGTTCTCCTGCGTATTCCACGCGCTCTGCCAAAGCCTCGAAGTCCAATGATCCTCGGGCGCGGGTTCCGCGTTGTGCTGAAGCCAAGATGCAAGTGAAGACATGGCTGGTGGGATGATACTTTGCCAGGAGCCCCTCGTTGAGGAGAGGGGTCATTACAACGGGTCCCTATTACATCACCGCTCCAAGTGAATCGATCTGGCAAACCAACGGCAAACCATAATCAATCGTTCATGACGTCGTTAGGCTTTCGTTCTGCGCAGGGAGAGTATGGTAGGTGGCGGCTGTTTGTGCTTCTACTGCAGAGGACTGAAAGTTGCTCCGCGGTGCGATTACCTTGCTTGCAAGATGCTCCCGTGGTGAGCTCGCGATGGAATCAAACAATCGATGCAAGGTACAAGTTTAGCTCTAAGGAGTTGTTTCACAAGCATTAATGGGGTAGTGGTAACCTGGGTCGTTGCCATCGACCCGCCGGGGGTTCGATTCCCTCTTAATGCATTATTTTTTTCTCCATTATGTTCCCAATCCCCTCCAGTAACACAAGCACGGTATGATATAGTGATACCCAGTGACAATAGGTCAGACCCCCAATTTCCTCTTCAACTCGCTAATGGTATTGATGATACCCACCCCAGCATCCTGGATCGACTCCCACTCCTTCCCATCCGTCGAAACGCTCCTCACCCCTTCTTTCACCACCCACGTCTTCCACGCTCCAACCCTGGCAGCATCGATCGCGGACTCTTTCACACAATAATCGCCCGCGACGCCTATCACGTATAGATCCGTCACCCCCTTCTCGCGCAACAGCATCTCAAGGTTGGTCGGTAAAAGCCCCCAGGGATCTTTGAACGCTGAATAACACTCTACACCCGGATCCATCCCCTTCAAGATGACAGCATCGAACTGGTCCTCGCGCAGTGGCGCGATCAGTTCCGCGCCGTACGTACCCTGGACACAGTGGTCCGGCCACAACACCTGTGGGAGACCACGTTGTGCGACCCCGTTGACGTCCTGTCCCCGAGCTTCGACGAGGTGTTTCGGTGGGTAGATAGTCGTTTCCTCGAAAGGCGTCTTTCCCGGGTGAGTGGACGCGAAGGAGATATGACCCGGAGGATGCCAGTCTTTAGAGGCATAGCGGCAGTGGAACGGGAGTTTGATGATTTCAATAATGGGTTCGACGACAGATGGACCGTTTGGGACGGCAAGACTCCCGGTGAGAAAGTCCACCTGCATGTCGATGACGAGTAATGCGTTGACTGGGCTCTTGGTCGTCATGTCTTTCGTTCCTACTGAATCGACTTGGTGAGATGCCAGCGATGAATGCGTGAATCGTACGATTCAAAAGTGGTGGAGGAGAGGAGGCAATTGTGGGTTGCCATTTTTGGCATAATCCCGCTAACAAGACAGAGCCTTGGAAAGCAATCACATTCGTAAGAGTGCGCCGTTGGACATACATACGGAGACGGCCAGATGACTATAGCCCAAGGCCATACACATGGAGATAGATGGAAAACACAAGAACAATTTCTGCAGTTCAAAAGGAGTACGCGAACAAGATCGCATATTGAATCCTCAAGGAGGCGTGGCAGTACTGAACTTCCCATAAAAACCTTCGTAGCTCTTGATTGTTAACGACTGTGCAATTGCGCAATCGAAGCCGCGATATCAACAGGTTCGCAGAGGTGCTACAAATCTATTACTTCAATGCGACTGCACGAACGAGACAATAACCACTCACGTTGAAACGACGTGCATGGTCGAGCCCCGCCTGGGAGCCTTGCTGTTTACAGTAGTAACCATATCTATGCAAGAGGTTCGTGAACTGCTATCAAATTCGTGGAAGCGTTTAACATACCTGCAGTTCTCAGGAATTGATTCCCCGGCTGGTTGAAGCATGCTGATGATCAATGATCTTTCGCCGATCAAGTCAATATGCGTTACCTTCACTCTTCCGGTCTCGCCACCATCGAAGGACTGCCGCGAGGAAAAATTCACGTAGACAGTCCATGCAAATCCAATCTTGTTTCGACCAGCTGTTGTTCGGATCATGTCTGAGCGCAAATAGCTCATGGAACAACACGGAATAGTTGGCTCCTTTAAGTGTCTTGAAGAGTTCTTTCTCGACCAAACTGTACGGGAGCTGGATGAAAATATCGTAAGACGTTCCCAAACGTCCTTTCAAGCGTTCCCAGTCTAAGAGACGGAATAATTAGTTTAAAACTGAATCAACAGTAAAGCAAACGCACTGGTCTCGTTATACAAATCTGGAACGGCTTCTGTCCCAACGGGTAGATAGCTGCGTAGGCCATCCCGGCCACACCGATGACCTACACACGGTCAGAACGGTTTTGTTTTCGCTCAAGACACCAAATTCACATTTGTCGCTTCCACCGCAAACCCTGTCTAGAATCGATCCAACAAATGCCAGAGGGAGGGTGACACTGCGCTCTGAGAGGAGTTCTTCACTAGGGAGAAAATTTTCATAGATCTCGTCTTCGGAGCCGAATGGTAAAGGACCAGACGTTTCCTCTTCGTAGCAGCGCAAGATGATGTGGGGACCAGCGAACAAGTATAATCCATCGAAATCGTCTGAGTTCGCGAGCGCATTCCGATGAGTGCGAGTGAGGGTTAGAATGAAGCATTAACACCCACATACGTCTAGGGATCCCACGAGTTTGCCCTCGGCCAAAACCACCCAGCCAGCAAGGCTTCGAAGGAATCTGGCAACCTTGCTTATTTGGACGAGTTCATTCGATGTGAACTTTTGAAGGAAATCCTTTTGCTCGGTCCAAGTACTGGTTGCGCCTCGTTTATGGGGAGGACTACCGAACCCGAAGAGGGTCGACATCATCCAGACCCTGTACAACGCGCGACGAAATCGCCAAGATTCGATGTTTGAAAGTCGACTGGTCCTCGAGGTCCGGTCCTTATTTCTATCAAATGTCAGTCAGGGATGTCGATGAATCAACGAAAGCGAGCCTACATCCAGCTAAACAAGTCCTCTAGCGCAGATACGACAGCGGCATTGGAGATGAGGATGCGTTCTTCCTCGGGTGTTACTTCCTGGTTGATAACATCGTTCTCGTCCGTGGCTGGCACGATTCCTTTGCCTATGTTGTTCAGCGCTTGATAGCGGGCGAGCTGTAATGCTTGAAGTGCTGCAGGACCAACGATGACATACGGGGAGGAAGTACTTCGATGAGCCATGCTAGCGATCAGTATCTCGGAGACTTGAGAAACCAGAGAATGTGGCCTGGGGGGTTAGTTACGACCGATCGATAGACGCCAATGCGCCTCGTGGCTTCAATGAGAATGCATCGAGGGAGGCCTAGACTCTGGAAACCATTAAGGGAAGTTAGACACTGACTATGCGGAGCAGAGCTCAGTAAATTCCGGCGGGAGGATGATCATTGATCAGTGCCAAGAGTGAATGTCCTGGTTACGTTGGACGGCGAGCCTGAACTCGCGGCAGTCAGCAATTAGATATATGTTCTCAAATGTGTTGAGATGTCAGAGCTACAAGCCTTGAGCAGGGGGAGGGATCAGAGTGCATTCACTAGCTACGTGCGTTGCTTCGAGTCGTCGACATTCGTAAGAGAATTCCGAGTCCAGTCTCCGTCTCCATCGCATGCAAACTTGATCGGACGAGGCATGGTTCAACAACCGACACCCGAGTCGTGATTGTCTTAAATATGTCTTCGAAGTTGTGTATGAATGAATTACAGAACAGTAGGCTGGAAGTTGACCGTGACGCGACGTTGATCTCGGTGGCGGTGACACTCAGTTGATCATAACCGTGTTTGTCTTGACGCGGCTAGTAGAAGTTCAGACCACATTCTCGACATTAACGACCTGTGCCGGGTTCGAAAGCTCGGTGAACCCTGCAAGCTTTGACGAGACGTTCGGAGGATGCCGCTCTCCAAAAGAACGAAGACATGGACCATAGGCGACGAGTCTGCAGCCTCCTCGGATCACGAAGACGACCCCGCGACGGATGTTTCTCAAGCAGTGGACAATCTACATGCAGCACAGCAAGAGGCCCAGCGTCAAGCCAAGTTGTTTGACGCCCAGGCACATGAGTTGAATAAGGCCAGTTAGATCTGCTCTCGTTCACGCTTGACATGGTTGACACGAGCGCGCTACTTTCAGAAGTCGGAACGGCGTTTTTTCGCAAAAGCGCGTTTCCTGTTCCCTTTTGGGATTCTTCGTATGTTGTTGGTCTGACTGTCACATCTGCAAGATCTCATCATTCTCTAGTCGGCGTTTTCTTGGGGTTTATTCTCATTCAACCTTATGACATCACACAGATGCACGCTCATCTCCTCCTATTATTGGAGGAGCATGACTTGTCGCTGAAACTACCAGAGATGGACTTTTCTCGCGTAGAAATAGAGTGGGCACGCCTGCGCAGCAACATCCCGGAGGTCTGGAAGTTGAACAATGATGGACGCGAGTTTCAAGTAGGAGAAGCGATGAAGGCTCGGGGTCTTCGCGCAAAGCACCCTGTCGTCTTGGTACCAGGAATCATTTCCACCGTGCGTCATACTTGTTTGCCTGGCTGATCTAGCTTGAAAGGCTTGGTAGTCATTAGAATCGTGGTCAACGTCACCCGAATATCGTCAATTCTTTCGCGAGAAAGTATGGGGAGGGTTTGGTCTGCTTTCTCAGGTGACATTCAATCGGGAAAAGTGGATGAATGCAATGATGCTCGATCCGGACACGGGCCTAGACGCTCCAGGTTCGAAAGTTCGACCAGCGGAAGGGATCGGTGCTGCAAGTAGCTTTATGTCGGGATATTGGATATGGTTGGATCTCAAAACTGTTCTATGTAAGGTTTATGCTGATTAATTATTCGCCAGGGCCAAAATCATCGAAAATCTCGCAGTTGTGGATTATGACACGAATAACCTTTTTCTTGCAGCATACGATTGGCGACTGTCAATGTGGAACCTCGAAGAGCGAGATGGCTACTTTTCCAGGTTGAAGGCGACCATCGAAGGTCTCAAGTAAGTCCTCTCAACAAAGACATTATTTCCTCGGATGCTTCTGTCTCTTGTCCTTAGGAAGCGTCAAGGTGAACGTGTTGTCATTGCTGCTCACTCCATGGGTGCAGCGGTACGTGAAGAGATTCCCCAGAAATCAATTATTTGATAACGTGCGCGATTTAGGTAGCATTGGTGAGCTCTCGTTCGTCTTATGTGGGATGAAAGTTAATTATTTCACTTAGTATTTGTGCGTGGCTGTGGGCAGGCAAGCATACAGTTACTAACGAAGGTCGGTAACTAGTTTCAAATGGGTCGAGTCCCCAGCTCATGGTGGTGGTGGATCTCACTGGGTGGAAGTCAGTTGGTCCTGTTGAGCACCATCATTCGACGGCTTATGTTATCTTCAGGACCACATTGAGACCTATCTCAGTCTCGCTGGCCCACATCTGGTATGTCCTGGTTTTTGTAACATGTGGTGATTTCTAATTATTGCAAGGGTGCGGTAATATCCATGCTTTCTCTTTTACTCTGCAAGAATCGGACTCATCGAGTGTCCAGGCCAAGGCGATGACCGCTTTCCTTTCCGGAGAGATGAGAGACACTGTACAAATGAATCCCGCGGGTGCCTATGGTTTGTGAAAATGGTACTACTTACTTCTTTGCAGCGACCTCACGCTGGGCCTAGTGCTTGAACGCTTCTTTTCTAGAAGTGAACGTCAACAGTTATTCCGTAGCTGGGCTGGCAGTGCGAGCCTATGGGTCAAGGTAATGTATTCCATAGATCATTTTGGCCATGCTTCACGAGCATCGTCCGAAGGGGGGAGATGCAATATGGGGCAACGAAACATCGGCCCCGGATGACGAACCCGAAGCTTCATATTCACATGGATCACTTGTTGCGTTCCGCCGAGAACCGCTCGCTGCATTCGGTGCAGGCATCGCGGAACAAACCAAGAACATGACTGCGGGAATGGTGGGCGACTGGATTCTTGAGCGCACATCACCCAGTTTTCGGGTCAGTGATTGCTTCTTTTGTCACCACGCAAGATCCGCAAACTGAATAATCTTTTATGAATCCAGACAATGTTATCAACTAACTACTCTTATGGGGTCGAACGGGACGAGCGGGCCCTAGCGAGGAATGATTTTGACCATAGAAAATGGACGAATCCGCTGGAGATAAGGTACCGATTACGTTTATGTGATTTACTTTCACTTATCGGTACCCCAAACAGATTACCCAACGCGCCATCTACGAAATTCATTTGTGTCTATGGGCATGGTAAAGAAACGGAGGTGTGTGGTGTCCGTTTGTCGTCTCGTCTGTGATGGGAACTAACCACTGCTACCCTAGCGATCATACTGGTATGTCACGTCGAGCGCGGTACAATGCCAGCTAATTGTTCTTACTTTTCTTAGGTATGCTTATGCTCAGCAAGTGCCTGACGAGGCCCTCGTAGGCACAGATACGTGTAATGGATTAGGAGCGGGGACCCACAATTCTTGTCGTCCTCCGTCTGACTATCAAGTCCATTCGAGCTGGATCGATGCAGAATTCACGAATGAGAATTTGTCACCCAAGGTACGAGGTCTCAGATATTCGCAAAGAGGTCCTTACATTACCCAACCAGATTCGTAATGGAGTGAAAATGGGAGAAGGGGACGGAACAGTCAGTCTCCTAAGTATGGGTGCCATGTGCGTCGAGGGTTGGAAGCGCCCCCGGTGGAATCCCGGAGGAATCAACGTTACGACTGTTGAGGTGCGGAGATTGATTGCATATACGTGAAATGAACTAAAATGGATGTCGTGTGCTTGATGACTCACTAGCTTCCTCATCGACCTGCGTCGAACATGCCACGCGGTGGTGCGAATACAAGCGATCATATCGACATTCTTGGCTCCACGGCGTTGAATGAGATTCTTCTAAAAGTCGCGACTGGCGTCGGTCACGAAATCGAAGATAGCTTCGTGTCTCGTATTCAAGAGTATGCTCAACGTATCAACTGGGATTGATGATAGATATGATATTACGTCGTTGTTCTTCCTTATAATAATGGTGGAAGTTGACGATTACAGTTCTCCGGCTCGCTTGGCATACTTGATCAGCAAGTTTGAGGTTCCAGCTTAGCTTTGAGCTTCTCTTAATGATATGCAGACCTTGGGGTCATCCCGTTGACATTCTGACGTCAGCTCTAGGTCCAGAAATTCACAAGTTAGGATGGATATCCGTGGCCTTCCTAGTGATAAAGTATATGAGGCAATGGGTATGAAGAAGCGGTGTAGCAGGTGGAATCATGGAGAACGTTCCCAAGGTAAATGTTCGCTTTGAACCGCTTTCTTCGCCACTCCTGACGCATACACCCTTGAAGCATACTCAAGTACTCGTTGTCGGTGGTGGGCCCGCAGGCAGCTATGCCGCGTCTGCACTGGCAAGGGAGGGTTTACAAGTCGTCTTGCTTGAAGCAGCGCAATTCCCAAGGTCAGCAACGCAGTAGCTTCGTACACCATGATGGCTGGATTCTAACGTGCCACAGGTATCACATAGGGGAGAGTTTGATCCCGTCTGTTCGTCACTACCTTAGGTTTATCGGCGCGGAGCAGAAACTAGTGGAATATGGTTTCAAGCACAAGGTATGCTCTAAGTAGCTGAACGGTTGATAGCGCATCTTTCTAACTTTCGGGCTAGCCAGGCGCGGCTATCAAATTTAACCAGTTCAAGCGCGAAGGGTGTGCGTGAACCATCCATGACTTTGTTCGAACGCAGTTTAACATGCACATTAGATACCGATTTTGTCGCATTGGGACATACCAATAGTTCCTGGAATGTGGTCAGTTAATCTGGTTATAAGTCTTGCGCGGACTAGCACTCACAGTGATCAAGACCCGTGCAGATTTTGACAGTATGCTTCTTGATCACGCCAGAGAGTCCGGAGCAACCGTGTACGATGCTACGAGGGTTGCCTCTATTCGTTTCTCCGACAATTCGCGGCCCGTGACTGCTCAATGGAGACAATCCTCCCCTGGTGGACACTCGGGGGAGATTTCGTTTGACTTCTTGGTCGATGCGACTGGACGGGCTGGCTTGATGTCTACCAAGTACTTGAAAAACCGCCATTATAACGAATCTCTCAGAAACTTGGCCCTATGGGGATATTGGGTAGGTGTTGGGACATATGGTCTAGGAACAGAGCGTGAAGGTGCCCCTTGGTTCGAAGCGCTGACGGGTGAGTTCGAGATCAACTTGATACCATAGTCTATGGAGTTTACTGTGTCTCAGATGACTCGGGCTGGGCTTGGTTTATTCCACTTCAAGATGGCACTACGTCCGTCGGCGTTGTCTTGGATCAAAAATTGTACCAGGAAAGGCTCAAGATGATGCCCGGATCTTCGACTACCGAGCGCTACCACGCTCTGTTGCCGCTCGCCCCCAACTTGGTCCAACTCATCGGATATGGAACTCTTATCTCGAAACCATCCCCTGAAAACTCACCAGGTTCCGTGGACCCGTTGGTACGTTCTGCAACCGACTTTAGCTACTCAGCGCTGCAATATGCAGGAGATTCCTTCCGTATTGTCGGGGATGCGGGAGGTACGTAGAATACCTCTGTATGACTGTCCCGAGAGGTCTCCTAATCCGAATCCTAGCATTTATCGATCCACTTTTCTCGTCTGGAGTCCACCTTGCGATGACATCTGCCCTGTCTGCTGCGGCTTCAATTTGCGCATCGGTTCGTGGTGATTGTTCTGAGGCCGTGGCCGCTGCATGGTACACGAGAAGATTTTCACTGAGCTATACGAGGTATGGAGTCTTACAATTCAAAGAAATAGCCGGTGACTTTCCCTCGCTTTTTAAACGCCCTAGATTCCAGATGGTCGTCCTAAGCGCTTATAAGCAGATTCGTGCGACCCAGATCAATATCCTCAATGATGTCGATGAAGATGACTATGACCGAGCCTTTGCATCTATACGTCCAGGTACCGATCCACCCGATGATACCCTGAGAGTGGCTGACCTGATAACTCATAGTCATCCAAGGAGCATCTGACATGGGCACAAGGCTCTCAGAAGGAGAATTACAAGTGACGCTCGACTTTTGCAGCAAATTCTGTAGCCCAACCTCTCCAGCACAACGCGCACGAGCGATGCGAAGTGGTCTGCCGGAGGAGTTGTTCGACGTTTCTGCGGCGTTAGTGAACCCTCAGCGGATACACCATACTCTGGATCGTGCGGGCGCAAACCTACGATCATGCAATGAAAAGCCGACACAGATCGACGATGCAAGAATGGTAGTGGAACAAACCAACGCTCGCCGAGTGGTGCATCGGGAGTATCTCGTCAATAACTTGGAGACCGAGGAGATTGGCGGATATGGGGTGAGGATAAGCAAAGGGTCGTTGGGACTGACGAAAACACACAACGCCACCGTGGTGCGAGTGTAACAGGGTGTAACTTTTCGCTTGGCCAGTTGGGCCATGCCTGTGAACAAGATAGCTTTACCCTTCGTTCCACCCCCCAAAAAATAGCTTTATCTATCTAAACTGAGCGACAATCCCCGAGATATTTATCCGTAAGTAATTGTTCCATCTACTGCAGGCGCGTCGTGCGGGGGTCCCTTTGTTTTTCGAAAAGCCCCCCGTAGCTGACCTAATACGCTATTCGAATAAATCCGAGTCCCAATTGAGCTTGAAAGATTACGTACGTTCAGTTATTAGTTAACGATTCCATCAGTTCTGTCAAAATATGACACTCAGAGTACAAGGTCGGTGGTGACCGAGAGTTTCTCCAACATGGTCGTCGACGCTCAAAATGCCTCCTTCTCGCTGCGAATTGCTCGCGTCCCGTAACGATGTCCCCCCACGCCCAGGCTGCCATCAACTTCTTCCCAATTTGGGGAAGGCCTCGTTGGCCCATGCAGGCAGGCTGTGTCGCACCATGACCGTGTGT
>JBBPRJ010000031.1:0-24899 GCA_038092975.1 Chalciporus piperatoides | reverse complement strand
TGACCCCGGTCTCGAATCCCCGACGCGGCGATCACGCAAGGGCTGTACCACCCGATCCGTCGCCCACTCCTTCGACCAGCGCAGCTCCGATGGTCTTTCCCGATATAGGATACTGCGTCGAGGACAGCGTCAGAGATGAATTGTTGCAAGCGACCGCCACGTATGGGGGTGCGCTGGCCCTCGTCTATGCGAGGTATGAGGCCGAGGTTAAGAGGGTGAGTATATCAATACGTTTATTTGTTCTTTCCTGAGATAGTTTACCACTATTTCTATTTAGGCAACAGTCTTGGAGGGTGACAATAAGGTTTTCAAGAGGGATTTCAATCGCGTCCAGAGAAAGCTTCACAAAACCGAGTTACAACTACGAGAATCCAACACTAAGACATGGATGATAACCCAGTGGGTGAAATCAGTATTTGAACCGATGAGTTGGATTTGGGGGCAGGTCGGCAACCTCAATGTACGTGCTCCCGTTCCCTGGAACTGTCTTGATGTTGTTAAGTATTGTCTGTGATCAGGGAATGTTGGATAGTTGGAACCAGCCAACCACTGGCAGCACCGACGACACTGACGACACCTACGACACCGACACCGAAGAGTGGGTTGTACACGACGCGCAGTGGTAAACCGTTGACCCCGTTCAGAATGCAATGTATAGTGTATTATTTGTGTAGGAGATACTACGTGTATTCCCAGGTCTCTTGTTTTCTCTCTTTAGCTGTACGCGTGCTGAATCTGTACAACAATTACTGTGCACCCGCTGCGGGGACGCTGTAGCAGATACTCAATTAATTTTACAACCAAGGTAGTGCTAAGAATTATAATGATACACTACATGCGATTATAATGACGTTGCTCGACTCGAGATCAGTCCGTGAAGAGAGTCCGACTATGTACAACCAACCAATGTCCCGAAAGCAAACCTGCAAGATGCAAAACGTCCATGTCCATACTATTATGCTATAAGTTGGATATGTAGTCTTGAAGTGTATTAACTTGGAGCGCCCAGCGCCATCATAGTCGTCGTGTTTTTGATCGTGTGCATCATCACCGAGAGGGGACTCGGAAGGGGTTCAAGCAATCATCACGCTGCGGCGACGAGAGGTGACGAGGATGAAGTCCGGTGGGAGGATGGATGCTCGCTGAGGTTTGCGAGTTGCGCCGGTGACGCGTTTCCAAGCACCAACAATGCTGCGTTCGACGAGCCTCGTGCAGGAGAAGCGGGTCTTATGTCTACACCTAATCGATATATTTGAGTCGAGATATCAGGGGGAAGTGGTTTGCGTCACGTACATGGGTTTCGTCTCCACGACCCACTTCTCGGAAGTGTGATAAGCACGGCAGGGAACGCCAATAGTCATGGGTAATGGATTGGATTATATCAGGGAAAGTGTAGGTTGGAAAGACGTGTGGGGTTTAGATGCACAGGTAGAAAAAGACGTTACAATCGTCGCAGACGAGAAAAGAGTGGATTGACCGATCTCTCAGAGAACGGTATTAGGGAGGTTTTGGGGTAGTAGGTGAATGCGATGGATCGCAATGCGGAAGGGACGTACCATCTTGAAGTTCTTATACAGTCGCAGAAGCGATGGACCGTGGTGCCACGAGGCGCACGAAACCTGTAGCAATGGATTCCATTGTTGAAGTCAAGGAGATTCATTGTCTTCACTCGCGAAGAATGGAAACGCTTCCAATTGGAAGCGCTCTCAAACAAAAAGGGATTGTACAACACCTGCCTTATTTGGTTTTTTCTTCCTAGAAGTCAGGTCTCCGAAGTGAGGCCGACGTCCGCGAATCACAGGCTGTCTGAATGAATTACGGAGTCGGGTTGATTGAAAGCCCCAGGATAGGCCAGGCACCAAATGGTATGAGCGCGGAATATAACATCGACCCACTTGCCTGAGCTTTCATATCCGGTGAACGCCAGGTTGCTAGATGACGGCCATCGACCATCCTCGCTCGATGGGCGCACTGCACCGCAGCATGGTATTTTGAGGCCGTATAATGACAAATCTCGGACCCAAGTTACGCTCATGCTCACGAGGATGCTTACAGACGCCAGCAGTGAAGAGGGGATGTACAGTTTGGGTGACAGTTTCCAGGGATTTCAGAACTCGAAACTCCGGCTGGATCAATCATCCACAGATTCCACACTGATTGATGATCTGTCATTAGCCATATGCTTGCTCCTAACCTCTGCTTCCGTCGGGGTCATGCATGAATTGGAGAACTCACCATCGGGTGGACTCGGATTTGAGCCACTTTGAATTACACGAGCCACGGGCAGCCTGCATGCAGATGTTTCGTTAGGAAAGGGTTGCGCAATATCCGTAGCTCCTGATGTACATGTGGGCTAACACGTGCCGATGTCCAAGCAGATATCTTGAAAGCGACGTGGGCACCAGCGATCGGACGAGCCCACGCAATGGTTTTACGACGTTTGTGACGTGAGCAAACATGTATGATTGCGGGGCAGTCGGCGGGCGGAGGACAGGTGGTGATAAACCACTGGCAACAGGGCCGAGTTTCCGAAATCCATTGACGGTCTTCGTCGAGTTGTCGATGGTGGTTTTGCCTCACATAAGTAGAGTTGACTGGTACGAGTTGGCATGGCTAGATCCGCTATGTTACGCTGGATATCCTCACCACCAGCAAACCAGTGAATGGGTTTGGATGGGGTCACACGAGTACGTGTTCGGCGCCCCTGCACAGCCACTGTTCGTTACATAATTCGGATTGAGGTCAGTGGAGCAAGCAAGTTACAAACCAACCAACTGACGCGCGGTATATATTAGTCGTACCGCGCTCACCGCCGCCGGACGTGCATATGTGTCGCAACACCTCCTCCATACCGTTTACCACAGTTACAAAGTACACCTCTTCAACCATATCAATCCGGATTCGCACCCTCCGACTAGCAAAATTTCATACCCCTTGCCGTCTCTGTACTCCGAGGGAATGCCGCATCCATCGCGGCCACCTCAGTCGTATGGCGATACCTCCTCCTCAAACCACCGCCACAACCCATCCCCTCCCCCCGGGGTCGCGGCCACCGCGTCCAAGTTCTTCGTGTCCATGCGAAAGTCACTCAGCCCCCAAACCTCGCCACGAAGAAAGAACGCCGGGAATCAAGTCCGTCGCTCTACATTCAACATTTGTCTTCCAGTTCTTACATATTTCTCTGATCAGCGTGCTGCAATGTATTCCACCCCTGAGGAGAGACCCCCATATAATCCCTCACGCGCTGCCCGCTCGCGTCATCTCGATTCCTCGGCCAACCGTCCGACCATAGAGCAGATTGCCATGGGTCTTCATGTTTCCCGTACCCCTCATCTCAGAGCCATTTCCAACCCACTCCAGCTACACTCACTCCCCTCTTCTCCCTCGCGCCGCAGCTCAAATCCCCCCGTCCTGGCCACCCGTGCTTCGCCGTATGACTGCCTAGACCCCTCAACCTCCTCATCACAGTCCCGCACGCGACACAGCCTTCCTCCGCCCCCGTCACGATCTTCAATGAAGAAAACGAGTACGTCTCTCTCGACCGTTGCCCCACCGCAGCAGCAATATCTCTCTTCAGGCGCTTTCCCATCGATATCCACGGTTACCTCGGGGGGGCCTGCTACGCCAGAGTCATCTCGACACTTGTCGTCCATGAGACTTCGAGTGTCCAAATTCATACCAGGCTACCGGCCCTCGAGCCTGTCATCCTCACTCGGACGCGCGAGCTCGTTCACGTCGTCTGCGAGTGATAGCACAAGACCAATGACCCCACGTAAAGCCGTTCGATTTTCTTCTAGCGTACTTGGGATGGACGAGCAGTCGTCTTGACCCTATAGATTGTTGTGGATTCACACACGCTATATAGATCGACGTCCACATTGTACGAGTTTCATCTGTTTTTCTACGTTGCATTTTTATTACGATCCACACAAGGATTCTCGTTAGTACTACCACACTTAACCTATTTTTTGATTTATTATTCACTGTAGCACACCTTTTACCTCTGAATTCGATTTCTGCATCACTAAGTACTACCCAAGTTATTTAGTTGAGTATAAGTTGAGCTGACTCCTCGTGTGTAACTGTGGCTGTGCGCGGAAGCAGCAACATCTCATCTAGCTTGTCTGCTTCCGGTGTTGCGCTTTTGCTTGAGAAATCAACTGTCTCAAGTTAGGACTCGTCTTCAGCTGTCTACGCAGCGATTTCACGCTACATTTACAGCGACATCTCTTTCAATTCCTAACGAATCTTTACGCCAAACTCGACGCCAACATCTCAGATCCACATGGCACCAGTAGACACCGAGTATTATGACTTGGTGCGCAATTATGTTTCTTTACGGCCGGGCGCGTGCTGACCGTTTCCTCCATGCCATGTTGACATGACCTTCGAACAATGCATCATAGTTGGGGGTCGCAGTAGACGTCAATGATACCGATTTGAAGAAGGCATATCGAAAACAAGCCATCAAGGTCGGTGTTGTCGTCATATTCGTGTTGCTCTTCGCTCAGTTCTCCGCTCCATACACGTGGTCTTGTACCCGCCTGCACCCCTTCTCATATGAATAGTACCACCCGGATAAGAACCCATCTCCCGATGCGGAGGAGAAGTTCAAAGAAATAAGGCAAGTTGTTCCATCGATGACCCATCACGTTCAAGAAGGGTTTGGAGTGATTGATTCTAACATGTGTGCCTCGTGTTATTAGTAAAGCTTATCAAGTCTTATCCGATCCTGTACGTGGTGATGTACCTTCTATGGTCGTCCATATGCTTAGGAGCTTGTTCAGAATCTCCGCGCTGTGTATGATAAGAATGGAAAGTCGATGGTAAGTTTTGTCTCTTTGGGGATTCTCGATGATATTCTGAGAGGCGCACCTTGGCGGGGTTGGACAGGCGGACAAGGAAACCACCGACATGGAGGACGCCGCCATGTTCTTCGCAAACGTCTTTGGAGGAGAACGATTCAGAGACTACGTGCGTTTTCTTCCACACCAGGCACCCATACCAAATAACCTACCCAACCGCAGATTGGGGAGATCTCTCTTATGAAAGAGATGACGTCTGTCGCACAAACCGTGATATCGGACGAAGAACGCGAAGAACTCGAGAGAGAGGGCATCATTCCTCCTTCTACATCTCGAGACAAGGTTTCAACACAACCCCCTACCGCTACGCCGGAATCTGCTACATCAGTCAATGCAATTCCTGTTGACACCTCCGCTATTGCACTTAGCACAGCCGCCAGCGAGGGCGTGTCGAGACCCACATCGATGGCGGACCCCACATCTCCAACAAAGAATGGAGCGAAAAGCACCCCTACCTCCCCTTCAGGGGACAAAGAGAAGGATAAGGAGGCACATATGTCATCTAAGAAACGAAACAAGTTGTCTCCCGAACAGAGGCAGAAGCTCCAAGAGCTTGAGGATGAACGTAAGAAGGCCTTGGAAGAGCGTGTAAAAACGTTGACCACCAAGTTGGTTGAGCGCCTCCGGCCACTCGTCGACGCCAAGCATCCTGGGGACAAGGATGACCCCGAAACCAAATTATTCCAGGAGAAGATCAGATTGGAGGCAGAAGATCTGAAGCTGGAGAGCTTTGGTGTTGAGGTGCGTCGGACTTCTGCTAGGTTGTTCGTATTACTCAGGGGAGTTCAGTTGCTAAACGCTATCGGCACTGTCTACATCATGAAAGCGACTTCATTCTTGAAGTCAAAGAAGTTCCTTGGGCTGTGAGTTTTCAGTCCCTCCCGCACTTATTTGGTGCTTACGATCTCAAAGTGGAGGTTTCTGGTCTCGCATGAAAGAGAAGGGAGCTGTGGCTAAGGATGCTTGGGGTGTGATAGGTAGCGCGTTAGTCTTCTTTCCAAGACCTTACGATGAGAAAATACTCACCGCTTCTTTTACGTTCCACTAGACTTAGTGTTCAGTCGTTGGTGCAAGATATGGAGAGGCTACAAGCCAAAGGTGAAGTCCCAGACGAGGTTTTACACGCACTCGAAGCGGACATCACTGGCAGGGTACGTACATCTGGCCTCCTTACCTACAGTCGCTGCCAGCTTCTAAAATCCCCGCACTCCAGATCCTACTTGCTTCTTGGCGGGGAACTAGATTTGAAGTCGTACAAGTGCTTCGAGAGGTAAATCGTCTGTTCGCTTGACTAAATATCCGGCCATTTAACGAATCTCCGAAAGGTCGTGGATAATGTCCTTAAAGATCGAGAAGTCACCGATCAAGTCTTGTTTAACCGGGCGAAGGTGTGTCTCCGCCGAGATGATGTTGCCCCTGCTAGTTACTCACTGAATGTTGACAGGGCCTGCTAATCATTGGTCACATCTTCAAGACGGCATTGCCCGATGAATCTGACGAAGATCGCCGGGAACTTGAACGGTACGTTCAATGGAGATCTCTACATAATTAAGTCTGACCTTCTTGGACCAGCATTGTCGCTGACGCTGCTGCTGGCAAATCGAAACATCAACAACTTCGTGCCCAGGCAAAGGTACGGAGAGACGCGAAACCTACGACTCCCAAGGAGTCTATGGATCAGAACAAGGAAGCAGCTTCTCCTTCCTCATGAGACGGATTTATCTATGACTGAATAGACTTCACCTTTGCGTTTTACTCTGGATACCTCGCGTTGTTGTTGATGTTACGCCCCCCATTCTTAATTAGCATGTGTCTTTGCGAACGACTGTCGCTGGGTAATTTACTAACGCGATAATACACGGAGGTATATGTCTGAGTGTTCATACTATCATCAAATGTTATACAGTACTTCGTGTGATGCATGGAGAGGTTCATCCGAACTTCATTGCCTTGTAGCCGGTACGCCTACGGTTCGCTGGTACTCGTCTCTCACCTATGCAACGAACCAATCAGATTGCTCAAAGACCGTATGAGACCGTATGCCATCAAACCACACACCTCAGAATAGAATTGATCATCAGCGAGTACGCGAAAGCCTGTCCAAGCCAATCCCTTCGTAACGGTTATGCATGCTTTGTGAGCCTCCGTGCTTCGCGCAGAATCTGTGAAGGCTGGTGTGTGATTACCTCCATTTGGCTGCGTAGGAATCCCTAAAGGGGGTCACATGCGAAAGCAATCAGCTTAGAATTTGACATGTGGGCCCTGGATATCTCACCGTATGCTGGGTGCAACGACGGCATTTCTAGAATGTCATCAGATAAATCTTATCTTGTGTAGCAGAATCGTGTACATGCCGTAAGAAACATTTCCCTACAGGGAGATAATGGTTGGTCAACCTCTCGTGGTTGAGCGGCGTGTAATAAAAAAAAAACTCACGAAATCGGTTGAAGCCCCACACGAGATGTTTCGGATATTCGTTCCAAAGCAATCACTCATGGTTTGGGAGAAATATTCCCCTGTAGAGGTGAGGGTGATACCAGACATATGGAGTGGACGAGCATACCGAGGACAGCATTTTGCCGCAGTTCGTAATACGGCAGACCGTTCGTGACCTTGAGGCGGCATCCAGTGGCGGTCGCTGCTCCCCTATGTAACGTTTTTGTTAAAATTATGTCTCACGGAACGGCCACAAGTCTCACTTGAAACATGCTTCAACCCTGTCCCGCAGACGCTCTAATTGGTCACGGTCAGGAGCGCGTACGATCCAGTGCATCCCAGCGTAATCAGGGATCACTAAGGATTTGTCGGTCATGCCCATCAATCGGGGTGGTGTGACAACGCACCATTCACGCCGCCTTCAGAGCCTTGGATGATGCCGTGCACCCTGTGGTCTGGCTTGATTTGTTGGCGGAGCACGGAAACACCGGAGTATGCAAGGAATGCTGCATCGAGCGCATTCGTTCCTTCCCAGGGTGAATTTCCGGCGTGAGCGCTGTTTTGTACCTGTGAATATAAATCGCCCGGTCCGCAAAGTTCGACTCACGAGTGGCCAAAAAATTCAGCATCGATCGATTGCATGGCTAGGGTTGACCCCGTGGACGTGGAATGGACAGGTCCCCCTGACGGATGACACCTAGACAACGAGATAACTATCAGCAAGCTGTCTGAGTTGAATTAGTTATCACTGACATCAGGCAAGCATGCATTCCGTTATAGCCACCTCGTTCAAGCAGTATTATCTTTCCGCCTCCCGCCTCTTCCCCTAATTGGATTTTTGCGTTTAAGTTACGCCACTGACCGACCATTCAGGACTCACCTGGTGTTCCGAGGAGAACGACCTTCCCAGGGACATTGTGGGCTTTCAATGCGGATTTTATCGCGATGGCGACTCCCACACCACTCGCAGCAATCAGATTATGACCGCACGCATGTCCGATCAAGGGTAATGCGTCCATCTCGGCGTTTACGCCAAGCGTCCTGCCTCCCTTACCGTGGGTGAATTCAGCCCTCCAAGCTGTCTTGAGGCCAAGGTATTGCCTAGTTACAATGAAGCCGTGACTTTCCATAAAGTCTGTTAGGGTATCGTGGGCGTATCTGCATAGCAGGATTACTTGCTGTGTTCGAATTGTCTGACAGATACCTACCGCTCTTCAAACATAAGTTCCGGATGATCTGGAACAAAACGTCGACTGGATATTCCTCTCTCGTGTCACTATCCACCCACCATGAAGCTTGAGACTCAGTGATCTCAGGTCAGTGTCAATGGAGTCTACCGTCGTGCCAATGGTTGTCATGCAATCAGACTTTGAGGCGAGTCGAGATGGGTTACGACAATAGGAGGGAGGCGGATCATAGGCTTGTGTAGAAGGACTGGGAAAGAAATCGCAACAAGATTCAAAGGATACAGGAATCTCATCGCAGCCCAGCTATTTGAGAGTAGATCAGTGGAACGTTGCGCCGCGGTTATATCAAGACTCACGGTAACAGCGTGGTCGTTCAAGACGACTTTATTCGCGTATTTACCATCGATTGCGTTGCCAATCGACAACGACTGTTTCGTTGTCGAGGTGGGACGTCGTGGCGTGAAGAAATGCTTGAAGGAGAAGCATCCCAGGTGACTGTGGCCATCCACGACGGTGATGGGGTATGAGGGAAAGGTAAAGGGGCCGTCGGTACCGCTTCATAGAAAAAATGGTTTGTGTTTATCAGCATTCCGAGCGTCTGCTCCAATTCCCCGCATCCTCTGTTCCTCGGTCGCGGAACCAACACTTGCGATCCGGGTTCCGATGATACCGGGGTTAAGTAAGCAGATCTTGACAGCTCCTTCGGGTCATATTTCAATCCTTCCAGCCCGACTCAAGCCTTCCATTCTGTGCCTCCTTCCCTGCTGACTTGTTGTTCCCCATGCGAGGCTCGATCGCTCTCTCGCGCCCGAAGAATTTAACCAGTGCTCATTAATCGGGATCAGATTTCAATTGTGACGGTATGTATGCCATTCTACACACCTCGGGACAATCAAACTCGGGTAAATTTATCCCATGCGAGTCAAACTATGGTGCAGAAATCCGTCGCCATGAGTTGACCATGTGCATGAGGACCACTTGCCCGTGTCATGAGAAAAAAAGGTACTGCTCTCGTATTCCTAATTTGGAGCAGATTACAGGCTGGCCTTCCACCCAACGAAAACTCGTTTACCTCAATTTCTCGATACATGAGGTGTGTGGATCGAGCACTGCATTCAGGGACCATTTACCTCCAGAGAAATCCTCACGGACTCGAGAAGTCCACTTACGTTCCGAAGCTTCTGATGCTATACGGGTGGCAAATCATTGTCAACCAATATTTTAATCGTGCGAGGTTGTCGGCCATTCACTACACGAAGCCAAACACCCCGTAGTTTTTCACACCAAAACGCAGCATTCAGCCCCAGATGTTTGGTTTCCTTCATGCTAACTTTATATACATAACGACCGATATGCGCTCGAAGTCTGAAAGGGGATGCCACATGCAGATACATTTTCCGCGGGGACAAAAGCATCAGGGCCTGGCCGGGAATTGAACCCGGGACCTCCTCGATTTTATGCCCAGGAAGGAGCAGGGAGTAACCCGAACGAGGAATCATACTACTAGACCACCAGGCCGATGTTCTGCGTTGACATCTTCTCTACGAGGCCAGCAGATCCTTTTTTAGAAGGGATCAGTTCGTGGGGTACCTGTACACTCAAAGGCCGGAGGATTGTGCCGATGCCTATTGAAATAGAAGCTTGGTCCAATCGAAAGTACAGCAGCTGGAGCATTAGATCGTAAGGTCATCAAGTCGGCGAAGCAGCTATCAGCACTCCAACTTCCGGCAAGCCTTAATTGTGTTATGCAGACGATTGATCAATGCGAGTGGCCCGATATAAGTTTCTGCACTACTTGAGTATTAGATTTATTTATTGCTTGGGGGGACCCGTTTGTGCTGATGATAGACGGAACTTGTATACTAAAATATGCCATTGAGAGCGACTAAGTTGATCTGGAGTTACGTGTCCGAGTGCGATAACGATACCAAAAAAGGTTCATTGAACCTTTGAATTCAACAAGGACAAACAACCGGCGTCAGTTTCCGCTGCTTACCAGACCACAGTCACACTCGTCATCTAGTACATAGTGGCAAGTGTTTGCACTGCCCACCACTCGTGAAGTCGGCGACGAACATGACGTCGGCTATCACTTCCATCCATACCGATAACCTTAGTCAGATCTTCCAAGGTCTCCGTAATCCTAGCCATGAAGCGAGGCTCCAAGCTGCAGTGGACTTGCGTCGCTATGTGCGTCTTCGACGTTATGTGTTCTGGTTATGAGGTTGATTCTCTTGTAGGTCGCTACGACAGTAGTCGAAATGCCAAATGACGTTGCAGTAAAACTGTGGGACGACGACATCAACAAGCGTATATTCGACCTCATGCACAGCCAGAACAATGTCGAAAGACTAGGTGGGCTGCTAGCAATTGGTGCGTTATGCAGTCCCACCCAGCATGGATCTATTCAAACTTTGTCATAGATCACCTTCTAGAGAACGATGGCGAAGACATCGTTGGATCAAAGCGTTACCTCTACAGGTTTTACAATTATGTCAAGCAACTCCTTCCAAACCACGATGTTAACATCATGTTGGCTGCATCAAAGACTCTGGGTCAAATAGCCGCTATTGGTGGTGCCGACTTTGGAGAAGGATTCATGGATCTTGAAGTACCGGCCGCTGTGGAGCTTTTGCAAGGCCCGGAGCCACCACGTTATGCTGGAGTTCTCATTCTGAAAGAACTGGCTCGTAATAGCGCAAATTACTTCCACTCGCACATCAGTCTTGTGTTTGACAAGATCCTCATTCCACTACGTGACTCCCGCGTCATGGTCCGGGAGGGAGCCGCAGAACTTTTGGCAGCATGCCTGGAGATTGTGGCGAATAGAGAGCGACAGACGCGGACGACATACCTTATGAAGATCCTCCAGGATGCTCAGCTTGGCTTAAAGATGGCACAACCTGAGGTCATTCATGGATCACTCCTCATGTATCGCGAGCTGCTGCTTCATGGGGACACCGTGAGTAGTGGTCTTGTCCTTCTGGCTAGCAGATCTGATAACAACTTCTTTAGTTTATGCGGGAGTCGTTTCTCGACACTGCGGACCAAATTCTTCGTTTCAAGTCGCAGAGGGACAGTTTGGTGCGCAAGATGGTTATAACTCTCATACCGACGCTTGCAGCATATGATACGCAAACATTCTCTGAGCATTATCTCCACAAGTCGATGGGCCACCTCCTTACTCAACTTGAGAAGCCCAACGAGAGGTCGTTTGGTACTCCGTCTCTGCACCTGAACGCGGCCAGTCTTACTGACAAGACTGCAGCCTTCATAGCGATTGGACACACTGCAACTGCGGTAGGAAGCGATATGAAACCTTTCCTCGATTCCATTATGCTCCAGATCAAACTCGGACTTCAGCAGAGGGGGTGTGTGACACTCGTTGCTTGTATTTTCCTTGCTTATATCCGGTATAGCAAAAAGAATGCGCCGTCAGAGGAGCCTATATTCCAATGCGTTGGAATGTTAGGGTCAGCTGTCGGGCCCAACCTTACCAAGCTCCTACACGATCAGCTGGACCTCTTCTTTGCATGTGGATTGAGCGAACCACTACGCCAAGCGCTTGTAGCAATCGCCAGGAATATTCAACCGCTACTGAAGACTATCCAAGATCGTTTGTTAGATTTGTTGTCGATGATCCTAATTGGACAGCCGTACAAAGTCATCGGGGCACCGCCGTCATTGGTTCCCCGTGATGTTGCTGCTTATGCTCGGGATTTTGCCACAACCAAGACAGGGAGGGACCCCGGGCTCATCACATTGGCCCTTAACACGCTCGGCTCCTTCGACTTCAGTGGTAGGCTACTAAACTTAATGCTTTGGGGACGAATCTGAGTATGATGCAGGTCACGTCTTGAACGAATTCGTCCGAAGCGCTGCATTGCCTTATCTCGAGGACGACAACCCAGAAGTGCGCCGCGCAGGGGCACTGACGTGTTGCAGGCTTTTCGTCAGAGATCCCATTTGCTATCAAGCAAGTAGTCATGCCATCGAAATTATCAGCGATGTCCTTGACAAACTGCTTACCGTTGGAATTGCGGACCCTGGTACGCTCTCTCTACTATCTAGCTCTTTCCAGAACCTCATGTACTCGAAGATCCGACAATCCGCCAGACAGTCCTTTCTTCCTTGCACGAACGGTTTGACAAGCACCTGGCGCAAGCCGAGAATGTACGCTCAATTTTTATTTCACTTAACGATGAGGTCTTCGAGAATCGGGTGACGGCGGTTGGCCTGATCGGTCGCCTCGCGAAGCACAACCCAGCATATGTTATGCCGTCGCTGCGCAAATCGCTGATACAGCTTTTGACTGAGTTGGAGTACTCGACTGTCACGTATGCAACTTGTTCGGCTCATACGTCGCCAATGTCGCTAACCGCTTGCCAGGCGCAATCGGGAAGACTGTACCCGTCTTCTCACATTGCTCGTGAGCGCAACACAGAGACTCATCAAGCCTTACGCACTTCCTATCCTCCGAGTGCTAATTCCCAAGGCCAATGATAGCAATCCAGCGGTTGCAGCAAACGTCTTGATGTGTCTCGGAGAACTAGCGGCCGTCGGAGGGGAGGATGTGACACCACATATCCCAGAATTAATGCAAGTCATCATCGCCAGGCTACAAGATCCTGCGCATGTCAAACGGGATGCGGCCTTGCGCACATTAGGCCAACTATGCTCAAGCACCGGTTACGTCATTTTTCCTTTGATTGATTACCCCCAACTTCTTCCAATCTTGGGAAGGATTCTGAGAACGGAGTCTGGCTCATCTAGACGTGATGTAGTGAGGGAGATTGTCAAGGTCCTGGGCATCCTTGGGGCTCTTGATCCTTACAGACGAAAGGTGCGTTCCACTGCGCTGGATCTATTGCCCACGATGAAACCCCGTCATAGACGAAGCCAGACGAAGACGGAGCGGTTGAAGGAACCCTCCCAGCTGTCAACGCAGCTGCTATCACGAACACAGGCTCGCTAACGGGCTCCGATGACTACTATCAAACAGTCGTGATTACGTCGCTGTTGGCTGTCGTGAGGGATCAATCAATGAGCAACCACCACCATACCGTCATCGAGGCCATCATGAATATCTTCAAGACTCAGGGACTGAAATGTGTCACATTCCTGCCGCAGGTAGTCATGTCTTACTGATACGCTTTGTCTAGCTGACATCTCTCTCAGATTATCCCTGCGTTTGCTGCTGTTGCACGTACATCCACAGCTCGTCTACAGGAGTTCCACTTGCAGCAACTTGCAATCTTGGTTGGTATCATCAAGCAACATGTCCGGAATTACACGCCAGAAATATTCAAGCTGGTGACGGACCTTTGGGAGAATATCTCTCTGCAGCTCCCTATTGTTTCGCTCATCGAAGCACTAGGGAAAGCATTGGACGCCGAATTCAAGCCTTTCTTGCCTACCATCTTGCCTCTTCTCCTCAAGGTCTTTGAAGGGGAGCTCACAGAGAAGCGGATGTCCACACAAATAAAGATATTCGACTCGTTCCTCACCTTCGGTGCAAACATCGAGGAATATCTGCATCTTATCATCCCAATTATCGTGAAGTCTGCGGAGAGGCTCGATGCAACAACTATTCTTCGCAAACGTGCGATCCAGACAGTTGCTCATCTGTCCCAACGTGTCAATTTCTCAGACCATGCTTCACGAATTGTTCATCCCCTTGTCCGTGTTCTTGATGGACCCAACAATGAACTTCGGATGGCGGTTATGGACACGCTATGCGCCATCGTCGTCCAGCTTGGTTCGGACTTTGCTATATTCGTTCCCATGATCAATAAGGTACGCTCGGTTTTGCTGTATTGAGCAATTTCTCAACTGCGCTGTAGTGTCTGCTCCGTAACCGCATCCACCACCCGCGGTACGAAAACCTCATCACTAAGCTTTTGAGTGGCGAACGCTTGCCTCAAGATTCTGGCATTCACGATATTTTGGAGAACTCGAGAGCTGCTGAGATCTCGGCGCCGGCTGAACCAGCCAAATTAACAGTGAACCAGCAGCACCTCAAGCAAGCGTGGGACGTCTCCTCAGTTTCCACTCGGGAGGATTGGACAGAGTGGATGCACCGGCTGTCTGTCGAGTTCATGAAGGAGTCGCCTTCCCATGCGCTCAGGGCCTGCATGAGTTTGGTCGAATTCCACCCACCACTTGCGAAGGAGCTTTTCAATGCCGCTTTCATATCTTGCTGGACCGAATTGTACGACCAATACCAAGTGGGTGTAATGTATTCGGCTGTCCGTAAGCCCTAACACTTTTACAGGAAGGACTTGTTCGCTCCATTGAAGCCGCTATTACATCTCCCACTGCACCCTCTGAACTGATCCATCGGCTACTCAGTCTTGCGGAGTTCATGGAACATGAAGAGAAGCCACTCCCTATAGAACATCGCACTCTTGGAGAATACGCCGTGAAGTTCCACGCCTACGCAAAGGCGCTGCACTACAAGGAACTGGAGTTCTTTACCGAGACGTCGCCGAATATCATCGAGGCACTCATTGGCATTAATACGAAGCTGCAACAGCATGACGCGGCCTGGGGAACCCTCGTGATTGCTCGAGAACAATACGATGTCAGCAAACACGAGGAGTGGTACGAGAGGCTTGGAAGATGGCAAGAGGCACTGGCTGCGTATGAAAAGAAGGCGGAAGAAGACCCCGACGCACCCGACATACAATTTGGACGGATGAAGTGTCTGCATGCTCTTGGCGAGTGGGACCAGCTCGCGGCGCAAGTGGAAGAACACTGGTCAAACGCCAATCACGAGGAACGCCGCGAAATCGCTCCAATGGCCGCTGCAGCTGCATGGTCATTGCACGAATGGGATTCGATGGATGATTACATTGCCACGATGAGGAACGATTCACCGGATCGGGCGTTCTACAAGGCTATTCTATCCGTCCATCAGAACCAGTTCCCAAAGGCACTGAGGGAGATAGGCAAAGCTCGGGATTTGCTGGAACCAGAGCTTACCTCATTCGTTGGCGAGGGCTATGGTCGTTCATATAAGTGAGGCATTCTTGCTTTCGGGGGTGATTGTTCATTCAACCTCCCATCCCAAGCACGCTTGTCCGAGCGCAGATGTTGTCTGAACTCGAGGAAATCATAATGTACAAGCAGTACGCCGACCAGCCAGAACGGCAGCAGGCGATGCGGAAGACGTGGATGAAGCGGTACGAGTGATGATTCTTCATTTTCCAAGGTGTCGACTTACATGATGTCAGACTACAAGGTTGCCAGCCCGACGTGGAGACGTGGCAGCGTATCTTGCAAGTCAGGGCCCTCGTTTTGAATCCCGAAGACGATCCTTTCATGTGGATCAAGTTCGCAAACTTGTGTCGAAAGTCGGACCGGATGGTATTGGCAGAGAAAACGATCAACTCACTACTGTCGCCCGAAAGGGTGAATTGCATCCTCATCGAGATATTAGCCATCATATACTGATTCAAGTTTCTAGCTACAACACCTCCGGGATGATCAACAACATCTGAAAGCACCTCCAAATGTTGTATACGCGCAGCTGAAGTATATGTGGGCAAATGGCTCCCGCGAGGAAAGTTTGAATTTCCTTCGCCAATTCTCCGCAAGCCTCGCGAGGGACTTGCAGATGGAAACCAAGGAGCACTCTCAACGCCCTAGCAAACACAAGCTTGACGAACTGTCACGCCTGCTTGCGCGTTGTTACTTCAAGCAAGGACAGTGGCAGGTTGAGCTGAAAGACGATTGGGGTGCAGTAAGTGTTTGAATTATACCTCATCTTCAGCTTCTGATTCCGTGTAAAGCGCAACGTCAAGGATATCCTACACTCTTACCTACTCGCTACACACTACGACCCCAACTGGTACAAGGCATGGCACACTTGGGCACTCGCAAACTTTGAGGTTATAGGCCACCTGGAGAGCCAGAAAGAGAGCTCCGTCATTGATATCCCAGGCAGTGGTTTGGCTGCTCACATAGTACAGGCGGTTCAAGGTCATTCATTCTCGGTATCGCCTTTGCTATCGCGTCACTTACCTGGAACTTTGCAGGCTTCTTCCGCTCAATTTCCTTGCACAACGAGAACGCTCTTCAAGATACTCTACGACTTTTGACATTGTGGTTCAAGTTCGGTGCCCATGACGATGTCAGCCAAGCGATGGCAAGTGGCTTTTCCGTTGTTGAGGTCGACACGTGGCTAGAAGTGATACCCCAAGTCAGTGGCGCATATAGCTGCAAATTTCTCTTAAAAGTACTTATCCTCGCCTAGATCATCGCCCGCATCCAAACTCCAAGTGGGAACGTCAGGCGCAATATTAACAACTTGCTGACCGAAGTCGGCAAGCATCACCCACAAGCACTGATATATCCCCTCACGGTAGCTTCGAAGTCTTCCAGTGTTTCCCGGAAGAATGCTGCTCTCAATATTATGGACAGAATGAGAGAGCACTCTCCCGTCATTGTCGAGCAGGTGCGTGTTTTTACTTGTGCAGTCGATCATTCATTCATGAAATACGGCAGGCACTTGTTGTCAGTCATGAGCTTATTCGCGTGGCTATACTGTGGCACGAGATGTGGCACGAAGGCCTTGAAGAAGCCTCCAGATTGTTCTTCAACGACAAGAATCCAGAAGGCATGATTGCTACCCTAGAACCTCTACATGAATTATTGGAAGCAGTAAGTGCCAGGTATACTTTCCGCTGGGGTAAAAGCTAATGATTTCCCCAGGGTCCAACTACAGCCCGTGAAACTTCGTTTGCCCAAGCATTCGGCCGAGATTTGCATGAAGCTCGCGAAGCCTGTCGCCGTTATCGTGCTTATGGCGAGATGTCAGAGCTGAACAAGGCTTGGGACATTTATTACGGAGTACGGCTTCTAGTTGTATCCTCATGATCTTCCACTAACCTAATTTACATGTTAGGTATTCAGGAAAGTGGAGAAGCAACTGCCTCAGTTGACCACATTGGACTTGCAATACGTCTCTCCTCAATTGCTGAAGGCCCGAGACCTCGAGCTTGCCATGCCTGGTCGGTACTCGTTTACTTGGAGGCAGCACATCTTTTGACGAATAATGGCCAGGTACTTACCAAAGTGGCAAGCCTGTGATCAAGATTGCGAGCTTCACAACAAAGTTGACCGTTATTGCCTCGAAACAACGCCCCAGGCGTCTTTCACTGAAAGGCGACGATGGGAAAGATTACCTCTACGTTCTCAAAGGCAAGTGATTCGTTGCTTCACTTGTGCGGCGTGCTTACAAGCAACGTCTAGGCCACGAAGATTTGCGTCAAGACGAACGTGTTATGCAGCTCTTCAGCCTCGTAAACACACTGCTTTCGGTGGACACCAACAGCTTCAAGAGACGTTTGCATATCCAGCGCTATGCCGTGATTCCTCTGGCCCCCAATGCTGGCCTGATGGGATGGGTCAAGGACAGCGACACACTTCATGTCCTGGTTCGCGACTACCGCGATTCCCGGAAGGTCCTTTTGAATATTGAATACCGACTGATGCTCCAGGTATGAGTCATATCATCAACGATACGCTTTGCGAACTTCACCTCACATTTTCTCAGATGGCTCCTGATTACGAAAACTTGACACTTCTCCAGAAAGTTGAAGTGTTCGAGTATGCGCTCGAGAACACCACGGGCCAGGATCTATACCGAGTGTTGTGGTTGAAGAGTGTCAATTCGGAACACTGGCTAGAACGACGCGCGACATATACTCGTTCCCTCGCTGTCAACAGCATGGTTGGCCATATCCTTGGACTTGGGGATCGTCATCCTTCCAATTTGTTGATCGAGCGCAGCACTGGAAAAGTGGTCCACATCGATTTCGGAGATTGTTTTGAAGTTGCTATGCACCGAGAGAAGTTCCCTGAAAAGATACCCTTCAGGCTTACACGAATGCTCACGCACGCCATGGAGGTGAGATCTCCTTAAACGCGTCGTCCATTACGCGTTGCCTGATCGTGGCTTTTAGATCAGTGGAATCGAGGGCAGCTTCCGACATACTTGCGAAATCACTATGTCTGTCCTTCGCGCTAACAAGGAGTCCCTCATGGCGGTGCTGGAGGCCTTCGTTTATGACCCACTTATTAACTGGCGACTTTTGCAAGCCGATGTTGACACCCGCAAGCAGGAAGGTGCGATAACTGGAGTGCTCTAGAAACTTAACGCCTCACCCGTGCTTCACGCCAGATGTCGACACCGACCCCGGGAGGGCTGCTGAGCTTGCAAAGGTTGCAGCGTATCCTCAAGCCCCTACTCGAAAACTCCGAGCTGACGAAAACGACATTTTCAATGGTACCTAATCCATTCGATTTTAGCGCTGACGCTTACTGATATTCTAACTAGACGCAATCGGGGAACCGGGAGCAAGACAAGAAGTCAGAAACGAACGAGCCTTACTTGTATACAATCGCGTGCAACACAAGCTTACAGGTGCGGCAATGACGAGGTGTTGTATGCCAAACGAGAGCCTAACTGTTTCACAGGCAGAGACTTCAACCCGGATGAGGTCCTCACAGTTCCTGCACAGGTGGATAAACTCATTCTTCAGGCAACTTCATTGGAAAACCTCTGCCAATGTTTCTCAGGATGGTGTGTACAATGCCCTTCGCCACAACGTGATCTGCTGACACACGTCTAACCTTTAGGTGTGCGTTTTGGTGAAAGGTATCTTCCTTCCGATTTTCCAGGATTCCCTTGCATACTCGTTATACTGCAATTTTGTAATATACATGCCTTGTAAACATGAGAAATTAGAACTCGTTCAAATGTCCAAGTGTACGGCGCTAAAGTCGTCATCATACGGATTTGGAAATGGAGAGTGCCCACTCGAGCGCGTTCAACCTGTACTCCGTCCACTAACCACTCAAGTGTACTTCCGAGTCATACCAGCTATATCAGATCATCATGCCGCGAGGAATCCCAAACCCGAAGAAAGACGACTTCGGTATGCGGTATACATCAATGAATGTGCCGTTGGCGTATGTGGTATAAGCCTTGCGGGCGAGACGACATTGACGAATCGACAGGCTGAATCCCAAGCATATGGGCACGTCGTATCTTAAATCCGAATCGCAGACCCTCTGGGCCAGGAATGCTGCTCGGAAACAGAAAATGACAGCCGAAGACGCGCCAACACCTCCTGACCAAAGGCATGTATTCGGTTGCGCCCAAACGCGCTAACATTCTTTGATAAACTCTGAGCGCCCAGCACAGGCGTGGATCACAAGTCATCGTAGTTCACCCGGGCTCGAGATACTTGCGTATTGGTAAAGCTTCGGATGTTACACCCATCGCTGTCCCGAACGTCATAGCGAGGAAGCATGAAGGAACCCCTCCGGAGCCCATGTATATTGAGAGCATTTCGCGTCCCAGGAAAAGACGTGATTTACCAGCTACCTCTGCCAATGGAGATGAGTATGCCGTTGAACCACCCTCCGATGATCCTGTGAGTCGCAAGTACCCCGAGTTCTCTGACGACGCTCAAGGTCAACAGTTCGAAGTTAAGCTGGCCTCCATTGCTGTTTCTCTTCGAGAGAGAATGCGATTTTATAAACTTCGCGTCACTCCGAGTGCAGCAGACATTGCATTCACGTTCAATGAGCAGTTCAAGCCAGAAATTATTCCCGAACAAAACGACCCTTTTCGGGTAGACTGGATACACGAGCCCTCCGACGATGCTTATTTAGTAGGAGACAAAGTAAGGCCTCTCGTATCTGTGTCATCTTGTGTTTGACGTCTATGAAGGCACTGTGCATATCAGACCCACAAGCTATGAATTATAGTGTTCGATGGCCAATTCATGGTCAGAACTTTAACAGCAGAGACTACCCGTCTGTCCAGATGATTCTCGACGATGTTGAAATCATCATCAGGACGGTCCTCGAGGACAGACTGAACATCAAGCGCCGTGACTTTAAGGTTGGTGGTTATTGGTTGCGGGTAATCAAGCTGTCTTTCTCACACACCCCAGAACTACTCTGTCGTGTTGGTTATACCAGACTTCTATGACCGAGTTTACGTCCGAGAATTTGTCAACATCATACTAGTATCATTAGGATTCAAGCAAATCTGCGTGCAACAGGCAAGTTGCGACATCTACACGTTACTTCGTGTTTGCTCGGCTCACGCAAACATATCCAGGAGTCCCTCGCAGCTACATATGGGGCTGGGATAAGTAATGCATGCGTCGTTGACATTGGGGCTGCTAAAACAAGTGTTGCTTGTGTCGACGAGGGCTTGGTGATTTCCGACTCAAGGTATATTCCAAACTAAGTTCCATTGTGGTTTCTTATAACACTTCCAGGATGTCGTTGAATATGGGGGGCAACGACATAACTGAGTTCCTCTACGTTCTACTCGAAAGAATATGTTTCCCATATCGCGACATAAATCTGGCGCGTTGGCACGACTGGCTGGTGATGGAAGATTTAAAATCACGTTTATGCACATTGGCTGAGGTAAACGCGTTCATACTCTATATGAAATATCAGTTAACGAAAGACACGCAGGGGGACGTGGCACTGAATTTGTATGATTTCGTAGTGCGACGGTATGGTCGTCCAACAGAAAAATACGGACTTCGTGCTTACGACGAAATCATCCTTGCTCCCATGGTACGTACTCTCGATCTGAAACTCAGCCGTCTAATGTTGTTGCTCCAGTGTGTCTTCGAACCTCGAGTGATTGAGTTTGATCGAAAACGCGTCGGGTTGCGACCCATATCAAGCACAGATGTAACGGAAGAGATTGTGGAGAACCAGAGTGACCATGTTGTAAGACACAGTATCCGTTTCTCCACGGATGTCCCTCATCGCGTGTTACAGTCACAGGCAATGATTATTTCAACTCAGCATCTACTTCCTCCGGCTGTTGCGGACTCGTCTCCAGCAAAGGTCGCTCCCGCTGGCCCCTCGCAGGGAGGTAAGGACCTCGACTTTCTGATGGCCTTCAATTCGCTGACCGCCTGGATTATAGGGACTCCAACCAACCCTACCGAGAACGGTGCGAAAGTCGAGCAGCAAGAAGTATCACTTCCTTCCACCACAGAGCCGACACCTCCGCCAACTACTTCTGCAGAGACCGCTGAGACAGATACGGCGATGGAGGTCATAGATGTTGAGCGAGAAGACAAAGCGCCTCAATCCAACCTGCCTGCCCAACCTGCACCGCAAGCTCCGGCACATCCCGGCCCAACTGTCACCAGCTTCCCTGCTGGTCTTCCCATTGACGTGTGTTCTGAAGCGGGCAAGCTCCCACTGGATGTCGCTATTTTTAACAGCGCACGGGCGTGCGGCGGTGACGATAAAATACGCAAGTACCTTCAGGCTGTCCTCGTGATCGGTGGTGGCGCACAAATTCCTGGCATGGCTCATGCTTTGGAAAGCAGGTGAGGTGATATTTTTTAGGTCTTCGGAGCGCTGACCGATCACATGGCTACCTCAAGATTGCAAGCCATTGCTACTCCGTTGGTCTCAAACATGGACAAAGTTCAAGTCATCCCTCCGCCAAAGGATGTAGATCCGAAAGTACTTGCATGGAAGGGCGCTGCGGTCCTTGGCAAAATGGACTCCGCCGCAGATCTCTGGCTTACTCTAGCTGATTGGGTACGTTTCATTCCATCGTACATATTTGACAACCCGACTTGACGGCTCTTGCGCCACAGGACATGTTGGGAATGAGGGGGTTGAAGGAGCGGTGTTTCTATCTGTAAATACTGGTTGAAGTTTACATGTTCTCCATCTGTTTATTCTCATGATCTATCCTGGTTGTTCTCAAGATTCGGTAGATTGCCGAGTAAGAAGTAGAGGTAATTAAGTATCGGACAATGCTGCAGGGTCCCTGTGGTATAATAAGTATGTAGCAATGGGGGCTGACACGTTTGCAACGCGGGTTGCATCCACAACGTACTCACCGAGCCCACAAACTTAGTACATGATATGTGAACGTGGTACGTGATTTCGTATTAATATCAAACTTCAAGACGGTTTTTGATAGTGAGGAAGTCGGTTGGTTTCAACGTGTTCCATTGCGCGGCGATAGATGTCATCTCGGTTCTCCCCGTCCTATCGAAAACGAAAAAAGAAAAATAAGGAAAGGCCCAAGATACCAATTCAGCCATCAACAAAAAAAAAGACGAAGGATCTCGTTCTCAGGAAGTGACGTACCTCTCGCGTTTAGACCATTCCTGTTTAATGTGTCCGTCTTCGTTCCAATCGGACAGCGGATTTGGAGCCAACCCAGCCACACTGGCCAGCTCATGAGAAATGGAATTGATCATGCCACGGATCGCAATGTCCGCAGCTCGATTTGGAGTGAAAGGGAAACAAAATTCGGAGCGAGGGGTTCGCTCTTCCGTGTGGGGAAGGGCACGTCTGCACATAGGGCAGTCAACGGCTTCATGCCAACCACCACATCCTCTATGCAAACGGCTGAAGAACCATTTCAAGATACAAGTGGCGCAAAACGTGTGTCCACAGTTACGCGGGATCAGCGCATATGGGCATGCCCTATGGTATAAATGTCAGGGACCATGGGGACTGGAGCACGGAGGTATGAACCCACATAATCTCAAAGCATCTATGCGACAGATGAAACGTGTCTCAGGATTGTCTTTGAGTATATGCGAGGCAAAACATACAATGGACAGGTAAAGTAATCTTCGAGTTGCTTCAAGGTCGCTTGGGCAGCATCGGCCTTGTGCTCTTTGACCGCCGCAGTCAGAACTTCGTTGTCTCGGAGCGCCGTTTCCAATCGCTCCTCCAGCTCTTTCACCCTTGAAGTTGAATGGCTCCTGTCGGGCCAAACGGCCTTACCGGCCGATTCATCTGATCCCGTAGCCACCGCATTCCCAAGAGACCCTTTTTGTTGCGCCCTGCGCTCGACGTGCACTTCCACTGTTGCACATTTCTTACGCGACGTCTTTCTGGGTGGCTCCTCATCGGCTGGGACTGACGTTCTTTTCCGTTTTCTAGTCTCTGAATGCACATTCACTTCGCTTGGTTCGGGTAACAGGGCTATCAAGAGAGGTTCAGATCGAATGATAGGCTCTGTGACGCTATACTGACATGATGCCAAAGAACCACGCCGTTTGATTTTTAACCGCGCCGAGCGACGTGTGGCGGTTGAAGCCATGCTTCTAGTCATCGGGCGCGACGGTTCTTGCATATCGGGCTCGGTATGACGGTCGAAATCAACGGTGGATGAGGACACAGCACTGGCACCCTCAGGCTAGTGGAAGCTGTCACTTGGGTCTCATTGAACCACATTTGGAAGGTACTGTAGTTATGCGTGGGAAACTGGTCGAAGAAGCATTGCATCAAGCCAGCTAGCTCTATCTACTAATGCTGTAGACTTCGAGTGAAGAATTGTGCGGTCTACTGGGTAGAGCGCCGCTTCACTGGTGCTTCGAGAGGCTTTCCGAGCTGCAATAAGTGCAAGTAGGTTGTGAATTTTACTCTCGGTCTCTAACTTGAGCTTGAGCAGAGACAATTCGAGCCTCTGAGTCCTCAGACAGTACTATGTCGTGTTTGCCAGACTTAGACGAAGTGCAAATTCCACAACAGACACACCCCAATTGGCAAGCACAGCCCTGGAAAGCCTACATATATATGCAATTCAGGTGGCCGGTTTGCAAAGAAAGAGCCCCCTCGCTTATCTTTGAAACAATATTGTCCGGTGGGTTCTCGACTGCAACAGGCGAGACAGCGGGGATGCACCATTCAAGCCTATCTTCAAGTTTGTCTGGCCGCTTCAAATACCGTTGTTTTCGCGCTTGCCTTTTTAGGAAGGCTCAAAAGATGGAAGTGACGCCGGGAAGACCAAACCTTGACAGTAAGAAGCGTAATTTAACACTCTTTCATGCCTCTCGCACCCCGAATGAACCATCACGCATAATTTCCTCGCCCAGGGTTATCAGAACGTTATCGTGTTAACCAAAATCAACCGAAAAGTCGCGAAATACCCCAGTTTATGGCATTTCTCAAACGCACTTCGGCCTACTTCTTGTGGTTAATTGCTTGGTTCAACTTAGGGGGACCCACTTGGCTCTGCGCGGCGGCCACTTTGCCCCGAGTGGTCCGTGACATAACACTTGACCTCACCTTGCATCTGCGAGTAGACTTGTCAGATGTCAAGTACCTGTCTCTCACCGGACACGATCTACGTACTTGGGATTTCCGCGACGAGCCTGCCGCTCCTTTTGTTATTGTCATCCAGCTCAGGACATGTGGAGCTGTCGCCCTGACCTTGCTATACCAGAGCATCCATTCCTCTGCGATGACGAAAACAAAATGTCTATGTATTATCTGATTGTCCCTCTGGCAATCCGCTTGGATGCCGCACAGGCGTTTGATGGCGGCCCACCGGCTCTATTACAACGCGTCATCATTCATCGTCAGGGGTTACACCGACAGA
>JBBPRJ010000030.1:0-25150 GCA_038092975.1 Chalciporus piperatoides | reverse complement strand
GAGTGTTATATTACTTGACCTCTCCGTGGGATTGGACGCGTGATCGATAGACGTAGCTCTTTCTTTATTCTTTACTGCTGAAGTACGCAGGACACCCACCCCGGTCTTTCGGTGATAGTGCCAGGCCACCTCTTGTACTCCAGTTGTCATGTAGCCGCTCCCTACTACTACGACAATCCTCAGATCCGGAATGGGTTTATCAATCTGCCCCTTGAGATCCTCATCGAGGTTAACTAAATTATTCACTTGGTTGGTAGTTACAGTCAAACAGTTGCCTCTGCTGCGACCAAACTACTACGCGCCCCCACTGTGTCCCCGATTCCAAGTATCGCCTTGGTTCACGATCCCGAACGAAAATGTGACGTACTGGCCCAGAGTCTCGACTCCTGTGCTCTCGTGAAGCATCTTGCGACCAAATAACTCCAGCGTCATGTAAAAATGCACAGTCTGTGGTGAAACGTCTAACCCCCACTCAGCAAAGAATTGGCACCGTCATCGATCACCTGGAAGAGCTCGGCGAGTCAAGAACGTATGACGAAGCCTCGAGGCGTCAAGAAGCACGTCGAGACCATATGGTGCATACACCGAGTCCGGTGCCAGTGGAGTTGCACCGTTCATATACATAGAACAGGGACAGCGGACTGCCTTGACAAACAGCGCTTTGCGGAGTCGGGTATAGGTAGGGTCCCGGTCGAAGGCGAAACTTGGAAACTACAGAAGCAGAGCGTGCTCAGGCGTGCTCAGTGCTGCGATGTCACGAAAAATCTCTTGAACTGTGTTGGACCTTCCCTTGCGAACGAGATACGACAATAGGCTAGAATAGCGGTACATCAACGAAAGACAACAGCAACGAGCGTAAAAATACCAAGAAATGAGCAAAGGAAGAACAGGGGGGATGGTTATCGTGAAAACGTCCATACAAATATGCAAACATGCGTCCACTGGCAGGATCTATGTATCGAATTATTTAACTTGGTGTTGTGAGATATTTGACACTTGATGACGTTTGGGGTTAATACATTGATGGCGTTGCCATCGGAGACTGGGTTACTAGGAAGCTATCAGATGATAACTGCCGCCCATGGAGCATGTGGGACGTTCCGTATCCTGCTGCGCGTACCGGCGGTGGGAAAGGCATGTATGGTCCGGCACCTTGTGGACGCACGAGATCCTCTACGGAGGGGTATCGTGTGTGGCTTTGGGAGCTGTTAGAACTCGGGGGCAGACCGCGATCCCTCGATGGTGCCTTTCATGGTGAGTCAGCATCTGGATACGTCTGTGAAAAAGGGAAAATGGCTTACAGGGCTAGCTCGAGCACTTTGGGTATTGCTCGTTGGCACTGCAGGCGTGCGCCCACCCAAGGAACCAGAGGATTCTGGGACAGGGGAATAAACACGGACCATCCGCTCACGCTCTGGATACTGTTGAGTCATCGTTGTCGGTTTCGACACATCGGTGAAGTTGTCCCCGATATGGATGACGCTATCTGCGGCTTCCGGGTCTTCGTCAATGGCTTCCAAGCCACTGACGTATTGGGGAGTTCTTTCATGGTAACGGCTTTCACGTCCGGCATCTACGTGCCATCGTGAGCTAGGCTCTTGCGATCTAATCTCCTGGGGGCCTATTCCAAAGATTTGCCACCAACGCCAAGCATGACGCTTTGGAGGAGTCGGGGGAGGTGATTTTGAGAGAGTAGGTCTTGAAGGATAATCAAAGCCATAGGCAGTGCCCGTCAGTGGGGTTTGCAAATCTGGTGAGTCAGAGCGCTGTTGTTGCGCTCTGGGGAAGTTGATTGTAAGGCCGGCAGAGGGCATGGAATCGTCAAGCGTTACAGGGGCGTTGGAATGGATTACTCGATGTCGGAAACGTCGAGGAACGAATATTTTCTCTATTCTGGCCGCCCAGGCGTTCTTGACTTGATGGTAGTCGTATGGATGTTTGCTGGGTTGTCTCCGTTGCCAAAGAATGTATGCCGCGAAGATCATGATCAGCACCCCACCCACGATGGCTGGCGTAGCGATTTGTATCGGTCCCCAACTTCCTTGTGCACTGTCATCGTTACGAGCCTGGAAAGGATTTCGAGCGTCAATGGGATGGCAGCCTTTGTGCGCTGGGGAAACATACTGAAAGTTCCTGTAATATCACCATGAGTCCGAGTCAATGGGAACCAACTATGTCGGTACAATTTACCTGACTTCTTGCGGCCAGAACACCCATCGCAGAAGGAGGGAAGGGGGCGAGAGAGCGCTCGATGATTATTCCTGATGCTAAATAGCTAGTCTCCGGTAGCTGACCTAATACGGTACGATCAATGCTCTTCAACAACCACCCCAATCAAGTAGTTCCCTCCTCCCAATCGGTTTATTGCGTAAGGCCTCATTCCCGGGACGGACCGTTCGCCTTTGAAGCTGAATCGCATTTCTGCGACACCAGCCATCGCTATTTGGTAACAGTAGGATGCCCAGGACCATTGAAATATTGACACTGGGAACGAAGACGTCAACCGGTAAGAACGAACCTTCATAAATAAAACCTTCATGACCCAGCCAGGAACTTCAACAAGTTTGGGACAAAGCATGTTCCCTACGAGGTGAGTCGTTGGAAAGTACGTTTCATGTATCCTCTCGCCCCAGTAATGCTCGATTGACGAGAGACCGGTATCCATTCAGTCTTCCGTGCCCTTCGAGATAACGAATTCAGAACCACATGGAAGTTGGCTCTACGATCACGTAACCATGTCTTCCACTGCTTCTGCGATACTCCAGACGTGAAACGGGCGATGTCAAGTTGCTGTAAACCGCCGCCAAGCCAGGTCCGGTGGGAGCATGGTGCCGCAGTGTTTGAAGGGCCACAGGCAAACAGCTGCCGCCACACGCCATGATCAGCGGCAAGCCCATGGAACAGTCGCAAACCCCGGACATGGCGGTGTCTGTCACACAGTCATCTAGAGCACGACGCGCTTATACCTGGATTCAAGAGACGGGGCAAGCCACATTTGTGCAAGAAATCGATCATGCCACAATCAGTGGCACAGAAGAATTTGAACACACCGCGAGCCCAACCTGACCCCATTTCCATTGATATCATCTTGCACTTGAACTTACTTGAACTCACCTTCCAGGATCATTTGAGTCGGGCCGAGTAATCTCGCATGAACTGCTGAATGAAGTACGCATGACTGGTCCACAATCAATACTCCATATTATCCCTGCCAAGGGCCCACGCCCAGCTTCTTATCGGATGGACCCGCGAAGCATTGCGACTTGGCCATCCTTGTGGCTGTCAATTGATGGACTTGTGAGAGCGTCGACGCTATTTATTTCCTGATCGTCACGTTGGTCCTGACTAGGACTCCGAAAAGCAGGCTTAGCGCACACGGCACAGCCAGTCTGAATACCACGGTCTCAAGATGTGCCGAAGGGTTATCCGATAGGTGAGAGCAAAAAATGACTTGGATCCAGAGCAAAAGAAAACTGTTCACATGCTCCCCCTTCGAACCTCTTAAACTGACGGATGCACGACCTGACAAATAAAAAAATACTACCGAACGCTCAGAGTGAGGTCCAGTTTGAAAAGAGTAATGTACGCAGTCAACCAAACGCGCGATTAAAAAAGTGGCTACATTAAGTCCTTCATCAACCTAAACGCCTTGCAGAACCACGATTTTCCACTTGACACCATCTTAAGCGGTGTCAGTCGTGATCTCGGACTCTGACCAGGTTTCTTTCTCGACGACTTCATCCGCAGTGGGCACGAGACCTGCGTGCTTAGCAGCGTTATCAGTGATACGGTGCAAACCTTCGTCTCCGTCGAACAGCCTGCGAGAATCAAGGGGTGAGTCAGCTGGCTAAGATGACACGGAGTGATACGCACGCAGCAGTCTCCTCCAATGTGTGCTAAAGAGAGAATACGTGAGCTTAGTTGCACGGTATTCACAAAACGTATCACATATCAGCTGACTCACATTCTTGGTCTCGACAATGTAGATGTAACAGAAGACCAACTCGAAGCATAGCCAGAACAGGTAGACCAACTAGATAAATCCCGTTGTCATCAGCGAGATTGATTTTGGCCACCTGGGCGAGACTCACATAATACTTCCATTGCAAACTATTAGCGGTTAAAATCGTTTAGTGACACTTACCACGAAAACGATGATATCACGCTTACGCTTGGAGAGCAATAGGGTTGACGTATCTGGTAGACTGGTGGTAAGGTGGTAATCCGTAATGGAACACGAAGAACTTACTGGTTGAAGATAAGAGACAACGAGAGCAAGAAGTTGAAGACGACGAAACCTTTGGCACGGAGGGCATACGGCAAAATCTCGACAGTGTAACTGTGAGGAGGACGTGTTCCAACCACGATGAGGTACAAATAATGCAATTACTTACGATACGATGAGAGGCGTGAATGCAAGCTAAACGAGCAAAAGAGGTTAGAGGGGCTTCATAGAATAAAACAAGGGCACGAACATCGTCTGAAGAGGAGTTTAACAATATGTCAAACAAATAGGACACGAATTACTCACAAAAGCCGTAGTAGAGGACTTGATGTGAAAGGTCAACCCGCCTGCCAGTGACAAGATTGTGAACTGCACTCACAGATGAACACGATGGCAGCATGGCCAGCGGTGAGGTTACCCGTTTGTTGATCGATAGAGAAACAGATCGTCTGAGCGGTCCAAAAGACGATCATACCTTTCGAGAAATAATGTGTTATGGCAACATAAACTCGGTGGGGAATGACGTACCGATACAGGACGTAAGGAAAAGAGGACGTCTGCCCACACGGTCACAGGCAAATCCGGCACCGATAGCAACGATAAAGTTGAAAATGTTGAGAAGACCATTCTGCGCAGATAAAATGAAAAATTGCAACGATATCAACGATTCCGTGGGCTTACAATCAACAGCTGAGTCGTTGGGTCAGTGACTGGGATCGTCCCCATCAGTACGGCACAGCAGAACAGGAACAATCTACTTACTTCCGATGGCCGAGAATACTTTGTTCAAGTCTAGAGCGAATGGTGAGCACCCATCTATGATAAACACACGTTCGACATACAGTAGGACCTAAAATCGAAGCAAGTTAGAGTTTGATCATGAAGTGAAGAGGAGTTGACCTACACCAGACCATTCCCAGACCATTGCGAGAAGAAGGCGAGTGCGATGATGATGCGCATACGCTTCCTGTTTCCTGGACTCTTGATCAAGCTGAGCCAACCGACATTGGCAGTAGCGTCACGGTCGAAAGCGATAGCGGCTTTGATTTCCTCGAATTCGTATTCAACAAGAGGGTCGCGTCTGAATGGATGGGAAGGTCCTGGTAGAGCCTAATTTTCTGCGGGAGGACTTACTCGTTGCCATTTGCGTGGTAATATGCGAGGATCTTCAACGCACGTTCTTCCCTATTCGTGAGAGTCAGCGTCGTGCAAATGGACACAACCGGATAAATAACAACTCACTGTCCCTTGCTCATGAGCCAACGTGGGGACTCTGGGACAAACCAGATCATGACAACCTGGATGACAGAGGGAAGACCTTGGAGTGCAGAGGGAATACGCCAAGCCCAACTGGATTCAATCGTGAACGTGCCATAAGTCTGGAAAGAGCCGATGAGATTTGGGAAATAGACACTGCAAAGTGTACCTACAGTCCAAGCGGCACTTTTTGCGATTCAAAATTGATAAACTGAAGAGCTGAAGAGAGGGTTTGTTCTCTTACATGATACTACCGAGATACCTGAGACAGCCGATGAGTACCCGCACTCATTAGGAGCACACATGGTGTACAAACCAGAGGGTGTTATACATGGACGTTGCTTGACCACGGTGAGAAGGATAGGCGACCTCAGTCACAAGCAAAGGAGCGGATGAGGCAGCGAACGTGAGGCCAAAACCGATCAGGAACCTTGCGAGATAGTGAGGACAGCTAGCCACATGTAGCCGAAAAGGCCTACCGAGCGCCGATGAACATCTGCACAGACTGGCTTGCAGTCTGAATTACAGTTGCAGCGATCATCAAACATGCACCAAATATAATTGAGAATTTTCGTCCCAGGCCGTCGGTCATGTAGGGCGCAAATGGGTATGCGCACAATGACCCAATGCTCTAAGGAAATGACGTTCATGCTACGCTGCTTATTAGAGACGGGGTTGACTGACTTGAATAGCATTTAGCAAACCCAGCTAACACAATAGTGAGTGCATATTCGTTGAAACAATGACCAACATACCTTCGAGCCGGTGGGGTAGCCGAATGCAGCATTCCATTGAGTCAATGATTGCAGACCATCTTCGAAACTCGGACGTCAACTTCAAAGTCTCCAATAGCTTCGGACCCGCATACTTACTCATCATACTTCCGTCATAGCCATTAGTAGAGGATGTTATCAACCTGAAATAATATAAGCAACTTAGATACCATCCTCAACCTCATACTCACATGATAGCAATCCAGAAGTTGAGGAGCAAAAGACCTGTACTAGCGGTCAGACTGACATTCCCGACCTACGATGCACATTGGGGAAAGTCGTACGGGTGTTCTTGTACCATGGCCGAGGGTCAAGGAGGTGAGTGTAGGCGGCGGCGCCCCCGGCGACTACAGCGGGACCGGCACCCATTGTTTAAATCGAAGTAGGAAAAATCAATGAATGAGGAGAGCAGCGAAGGAGAGCCGTGATCGTCTGTCTTTAGGAGAAGCAGCTGTTGTTTCGGAGCTGATGACGCACAGGCTGCAGGAAGGTGTTTCCGAGAGGGCTGGGATTATACAGAAAGGAATGTGTAAAGCAACGAGCGACAAGAATTTAGAATTAAGGAAGCTGAGACGCGCCTTTGGAGTCCGGAAGAGCAGGACAGCCGGCAGTGGGTGGTTGCATCGAAGAAACTTAGAAAGACCAACCTATTGATACTTAGAGGGTGGGTTTCACGTAACACCCACCTCGCCAACAAGTTTCGGCAGCTTACCTATGTACTAGTCATCGCTTCGCCTCGAGCTGCGTCGAAGATTCCAATGCTGTAAACAATCCAGCTTGGAGCGACCACTATTTATGCTCCACTTCCGGAACGCGGGATCAGTTTCACAGGAGCATGTTCCCGCCGATATTCCTCCCGTATTTCAGTGCCACGGCGCCGAAGACTCGGAGAAGCCGTTGGAGTATGAGAGCTATGACGAATGGAATCCTTTCCAAGAAAAATTGCGGTTGCGATCTGGGGCTCTATGCAGGGAAACTTGCACAATTTGATGTGTTTCAGGTGGAACTGTGTCAGAAAAGTGCTATATAGTTTGCACGAGATCAAATGACACGGTGGGGTGGCCTATGTCTCGGCGTGCGACGGAACCGAGAACGCGTGCAGCTCGTACTTCATTCCAAGTGCGCAAAGTATTTTAAGTAATCAGTGTCAGTGTCAAAGGAAACAAATCAAAGCACGTGACCTTGTCTCGTCTGTCATAACCAAAGCTTTTGTTACTACGCTTGCGCCATCCGCGGCTCCACCACATGCCTAATGAGAACTAGGACCTGATCGCCATCTTACTAGGCCTTTCAACAGGAGCAAGTCAGCACGGAGGGGGGACAAAAAAGTACAAACGGGTGTACGAAGAATTTAAGCAGCCATCGCCCAATTTCCCTTTCGAACACTGAAGGAGTGCGACGCGTCGCATTGTAGAGGGCGAAGGGCACCTTTTGTCATGATGCTCAACGATCAAATTTGATGTGCACCGAGTATCAGTTCTTTGGTGCGTCAGATTGCCGGGAGGAGAAACGAACTCCCTACTTCTCAAATATGTCCTGATCTTCAAGTTATCCCTCGGCACTTGTGTCCTTGAAAAACCTCACCCAGATCTAGAAGATATGAAATGACCCTTGGAAATGCGCGCCGTGTGCTCACAAAGAACACATTCAATCAATCCCTGCATCCAATAGTTGGTCAGCCCTGCACTCGTTGACTTCTCCATGCATCTGCCTCACGGAACGAATTCCCAGGATCCTATTCCCCGTGCTTTCTCTGTTCTCTTTCACAGTCTATGGGCAATGAAATCTCCCAGAGTGGCTAAGCTCCCCCCTGTCTTTTCGACACCTGATATTCACGATTTTGTTCAATTTACAGGTTACTCACATGTCGCTCGTAACTATTAACGCAGACTCCTTAAGCGGCAGCAAATGCAGGATTTCGAAGGATCGCAACTGCAAGCTTGCACTTTCGCCGCGTGTTTTCCATCTCGGATCCTGGATAGCACCAGAGTCTGCTTCCGCTTCTGAACTTCGCGCGAGTACCATAAGTGGAGTTCAACATTTCAGGCCTAGGTTCATCATTGCTGCCTCATGTTCTCGACTCTGTCCCACGAAATCCCCCCTGAAACTTTCCCATAACAGATTCACTCCCTAAGAGCACACCATCACCACCATCAGTGGCACCATGGGGCATGTATGAAGCACGAGATTTATCTATCGGCGGTACGCGTATTTCAAACCTGTTTTCGGTGCCTTGTCCAAAGGTTATGAGGCCATGGTCCGTCGGGGAATAGCAGGCCAAGCGGAGCAGTGAAGCCAAATCGATTCCTGCATCGCGGCGATCATGATGCTGGCACGGATCCAAACAACATGGTCTTTTACAGCTGACCCGGGGACTGACAAGATCTCCAATGGATCCCACGGGGTCACACAACGGAGCCACTTTTGTTTGGCGACGCAGCAAATCCAGTGGACCAGCCAATTTTAGGTTTATTTGTCATCAATTCACACCTCACGGCCCTCCTCAATTTTACTTGGACCGTCCCGTTGGCCTCGTGTGATTCCAACCTCCTTCGCGAGCCCGTAAGGCTCTTTGCTTCAAACCATCACCCCAAGCTGCGAAGATGGCACCGCCTCCACCGCCTCCACCTCCACCGCCGCCGCCTATGTGTTTCCCCTTCACTTCTAACAGGGCAAAATTCAGGGAAGCCAGTCCACTCATTCGCACCGACTCGGAGAAGTCAGAGACTGCCTCGAACAAATCGGATAATCGCTCTCAGCGTTCACATCGTTCCGACAGCCAAGGTTCCAACCGTTCTCATCATTCTGGGCGACTAGTACGCTCAGGATCGTATTCCACCAACCGGACCCTCTCCAATCCGGAGAAACTTGAATTCGACTCTGACTCGGAGGCTTACGATGTCCCTGCGATTCCAAACAATCAAAGTCCAACCAAGTTCTCTCCGCTCTCTCGCGGGAATAGCACTAGGTCAGGGTTGGTCAGATCTGATTCCAAGGGATCCGGGAAATGGGGATATGGATGGGGGATTGGCAAGGCGAGAGAGGGGGAACGAGAGCTTCTGGACAGGAGCCCTTCCATAAGTTCCGACAAGGCGCCGCCGCCACAATATAACTCACCCACTCGTACGTCGTCGAGGTCAACAAGCAGCAGCAAGCGACCTGCCTTTCCCTCCACCGATTCCTCCAGTACCCTCGTCGGATCCGCCTTGGAACGCAAGATAAACGACGTAGAGTCAATCAAGGAGCGGGTGGATACCACTGACAGGTTGGAACAGATTCGAAAGCTTATGACGAAGGATGGGCTTGACTATTAGTAAGTAATGCAGTTGGTCGACCTTCTTCCGCCTCACTCAATCCTTGCGACCAGTGTCATCCCTAGCGAAGATGCACACCAGTCCGAATACGTCGCCGCGAGCGACAAACGGAGAGAATGGGTTTCTGGGTGGGTATATTGCTGATCTTCTGATTTCTTCACCGTCTCACGTGTACACAGATTCACCGGGAGTGCAGGCCAAGCTGTTGTCTCTAAGACCGCGGCCTACCTCATCACCGACTCACGTTATTGGCTTCAAGCACGCGAGGAGCTGGACTCCAATTGGCACCTCATACCAGCTGGCGCTGTAGATGCCCCGAAGGACTGGACCGAATGGCTGGTGGTACGTGGCGTACAAATGGTTCATGGCGGGGGTTCTGAAATAACCCGAAGGATCGTGCCAAAGATGCAAAGATAGGCATTGATGCCCGAATGCTCTCGCACGAGAAAGCGACGCAACTGACGACCAAGCTCAGCCCGAAAGGCTGCAAGTTGATTTTCCCTCCTCAGAACTTCATCGACCTATGTTGGAAGGACAAGCCTACGCGTTCCAAGGAGCCAATTTTCATTCAATCCATCGATTTCACGGGCCGGGAAGCATCCTCCAAGATTGCCGAGGTCCGACAATGGATTCAAGCACAGCCGCCAGCTGTGCCCTCGTACTCAAAGTCCCCGCCGACCGCGGCGCAGAGGCACGTTGGGACTCTTGTCACCTCGTTATCTAATATTGGTACGTGGTACTACTCCAAGGCTGGATTGTGCTGACATCGTTCCGCCAGCATACTTACTGAACTTGCGTGGATCCGACATCCCTTTCAACCCACTGTTTTACTCTTACCTGTTCATTTCTTTTGACAAGATCATCTTTTTCCTCGACGCAGCTAAGCTCACGGATGACACCGAAGATTACCTACGCGCTCTCAAGGTGGAGAGAAGGGAATACAATGACATTTGGTCATTCCTCCGACGAAGGGAATGGGGCGAGGGCAAACTCCTCATTTGCCCCGAGACTTCCTATGCGATCTCGCTCATGCTGACGCACTTCCGTTACACGGTGATCCCGACGCCTTACATCGACAACATGAAAGCCGTCAAGAATGAAGTGGAGCTTGAGGGCCTGCGGCGTGCGTATCTACGTGATGGAGCTGCCTATGTGGGTCCTGTTTTTACCATGTTCATCTCACTGTTCTCACGTCATCCTACTACAGGTCAAATGGCTTGCCTGGCTAGAGCACAAGATGCACCAAGGCTACGATATCACAGAATACGAAGCTGCGTGGCGTCTCACGGAATTTCGGAGGCAGGGCAAGCACTACTGGGGCCTAGCCTACGAGAATATATCGGCCAGTGGTTCCAACGCGGGTAAGGGAACATCCTGCGCGCTGTTTTCATTTCGTTCTGAATTTTCGTGCGCATACAGCTTTGCCCCACTATTCGCCCACCAAATCAAATGCGATTATGATTGATCGAGACACACCCTACTTGAAGTATGCTTCTCTCCCGAGGCTTCTGATGATATCTCCGACGCTGATGAACCATCTATCACCTCAGTGACTCAGGTGGGCAGTACCGAGATGGCACGTGTGACACCACTCGTACTATCCATTTCGGCCGTCCGTCACAGGACCAATGTGAAGCTTACACGCGTGTACTGCAAGGTCATGTATGTCAATGGCGTTCATCAATTAATACTCCGCGCGTCAAACTTATCTTTTACCCCAGATCGCCATCGATAGTGCCGTGTTCCCTGAAGGAACGACAGGTATGCAATTGGATGTACTCGCTCGTCGTGCTCTGTGGAAAGACGGTCTCAATTACCTCGTATGTTGACTTTTTTTTCTCTGAGATGTTTGGTTTAATTGTATCCGCGCAGCACGGGACGGGACATGGTTTTGGCTCGTTCTTGAACGTTCATGAAGGGCCTCACGGCTTCTCAAGCAGCGTTCCCCTGGTTCCGGGTCACGTCATCACCAATGAACCCGGGTTCTGTGAGCTTTGCGCTGAACTGATTACTTAATGCCGATTTTCTGATGGGATTCCCTGTAGACCTTGAGGGCAGATGGGGCATGCGCATCGAGTCCGCTCTGACTGTTCGGCGCGTGAAGGTGTGTCAAGCTTCTTTTTCACTGCTCTGACAGCTTCCTGACGGAGAACGCCGTAATCTAGACCAAGGGCGAGTTCAACGGCGATATCTGGCTCGGTTTCGAGCGGTTGACCTGCGTTCCTATCCAAACTCGGATGGTGAAAGAGAACATGCTTACCAAAGAGGAAAAACAGTGGCTCAAGGTACGTTCGCCGTCATTATACCTATCCGGGGAGAATGCTGACTTGGGGATGCGTAACTTTAGGACCATAACAAGAAGTGTCTCGAGCGGCTGGAACCTTATATCAAAGACGATAAACGTGCTCTCAAGTGGCTCAAACGTGAAGCCGAAAGAGGCATTGGGCTTGCTGGCGCTGGACCTGGTGGTATAACAATTGATTGGGACTAGACCATCACGTCCTCCTCCTTCTCTTTCTATTTTCTCTTTCTTTTTCAGATAACACGGAGCCATAACAACGCCGACGCTGCCGCTGCCGCCGTACCACCTACACTCCTGCGATACCTCACGTCTCCTCAGCTCGTGTTCTCCGTGCAATTTTGATCCCCATCTTCATTTCTATCTCTCCACTCTCCACCATGAGGAGTCTTATAATTACAATACCTTGGACGACTAAACGGAGGAACCTCGTCGTAGGACCGAACGGCTCCTTCCCGTCAACACTGAATACGTTACCACGAAGGACGGAGTGACATTTTTTCGTTGTTTGAATATCTTGTTAACATTATGGAAGCGCGCATTCACAGAGGGTGTTTGCTTCATTTGTTTGTACGTACATCGTTTGACCATTTTTTTCCGTTTCGTGTTCTTTTTCGCGATCTCCACTGCGTGCCCACTTGAATGTGTGTTTTGTTTTATTACACTCTGGGAAGTGGAGAATGTAGTATAGTTGACGAACTTCAATAGATGTGATGATTACGACTTCATGTGCTTCCGTCCGATGACATTCTGACGCTTGGGTTTGACTATGAAGGTATGGGATTCTGCTAGTAATAGGCATCGTGCAACACAAGTACTGTCTCTGCCTGCTTCGTCACATCCCCGTAACAATTCAAGGAGATAACAACATCCGTGCTAAGTTTCTGCCATCCCCACTTTGCTCTTGACAGCAAGAAACCAAAGTACTGTTTTCCATGTACTAGCTCACCCGATTCTCCAGGACTGTCCGCCAGTGGTGAGTCGGGGTACGCAAAGTTGACGATTCCGATTCTATAATCGAGAGCATTGTCCTCTTCGATGGATTCGTTGAATGGGAGCGCGGCCGCTGTACCACCGCTGACCGTGAACGGTTCCAGGGGAACGTGGTCGTCGAAATACCACATCGTTCCGACATGGAATCCACCTTCTAGTTTCAGCTTACGATGGGCCGGAAACACGAGGAGTTTGACCACCACCCCGAGCTTGGTGACTTCGTATGAGGGGTGGCCAGTGCCTCCCCGGTTGACGAGATCGGTGGCGATTCGAGAGTAACATGATGGGTACGAGGGTAGGGCGTCGGAGAACTGGGAAGGTCGTCCAGCCCAGGCGAAGAACGCAGGCGTGACGCATTCGTTCGCGAGAGCGATCATCAAACGATAGAACGCTCGGTGTCCTTCGCCGTAGGCGATGGGTATGCTGATGTTGAAGAGACCGAGAAGGGAGTAAGCGGTGTCTTCCCTACGTGTCGTCTTGCGCTTTGATGCCCATTTCATGACGTCTGCCACGAGGTCACATGAAGGTTGGAATTTCTGGAGATGCATTTCTGGGATCCCTGTTACTCTGGTGATGGCCCTCATGATGACCTCGTTCTCTTTATCACCATTCTCTGAAGTTACGGGGGAAATAGGGTTCCAATCTTTCCCATAAAACCTCGTCTTGTTTGGTGCCAAAAGTTCCTGCAGAGTCCAGCCTCTCGTGAACCACGGCTCGAGGTCAAAATCGTCGACAGTCAAAGACTGTGCCAGATGGACGATACAGATATGTGCAAGTCTGTACCACCGGAACATGGAGCGAATCGCTTCCTCCAGCTCTGAGCTACTCTCCTTGTTGATGCAGCAAGTGTCCGACCAGACATACTGACAGTTAAAGTCTCTTCGAGCTTTTTCGCAAAAATTGAGCAGTTTGTCGTATCCTGGTCTGCTTGGGAGTGGTCTCGGGTGCGTCTGCGTAGACATCTCTTGAAACTGGGGCTCGCGTTCACCCCATCTGTGCGAGAATATCGCAAACTTGAACATATCCTTGGCGCATTCCTTTCGGGGGCGTTAGAAGGTTTCTCGATTGGGCGCGGCATTAGCATCGTCTAACCTCGTACCAGTTTTTCTCAAGAAGGCCGACCCAGTGCCATCCAAGCGATTTCGAATACTCGTACCTCAAATCGCTCAGTTCTTCATCGGAAATGCCTTCTATCCGCGACCGCTCGGAATCCCACATCTCGTTCCGTGTGACGACTTTCATGTCAGCGATGCGGAGGAGGTGAGTAGGAAGGGAGTTGAAGACATAGTCGACACAGGCCTCTATCAGTTGTTGGCGTGAAACCGAAATGCTTGGGGTAATCTGGTGTCTGCGTGGACGGGAGAATGGGTCGTCATCCTCAGAATGACTGATTTGGTGTAGATACGACGGGATAGTCTGCATATGCTCAGAGCGGGCTTCCATGATGGCAGGGGGATCCTGAGAAGCAGCATATTGTCCGGGTTGGATAACAAGGTGTGAGTACATATCCTTTCCTTCATGATAGGGATACGCACGCCAAAGCCTAGAGATCGTGCCAGTTGATCTCTGAGATCAGTAGGCGCGCGAACCGCCGCAAGGGTCTGAGGATGGCTTTGACCGTGACCTTGGCGCCCGGGTTCGGCTTACGTTCGCTGAGCTCGGGCTCAATGACGCAGCCGAGGCTGGCGACACGAGTCGTTCTTGGATGTTTGTCTCTTTGGAGGAGCCTGGAGTGCGCCTAGAGGCTACTCGATGCGAAGACCGCCCTTCCACATGGACCTGCTGGATGGGCGATCATCCGTAATCTTTTTGATGTCTCTTCCGAGAAACCCTGGCTCGTTTTCTTTGCAGATTTGGGAAACAAATACGGTTAGTGTTCCTGAGTAGGCTGTAAAGGAGTAATCTTCATGAGCTTGCCACCATAGGACATTTCATTCTCCTCCTCCACTCTAACAAGGCGATATCGGAAATTCTCGAGAAACAGAGCGCCAATTCCTCCAGCAGACCACACTTGAACATGTGATCTTGTCGGGGTCAAGGTAATCGAAGGAGTGCTCTTCGTTACGTACCGCGGCAGGTCAGGCTCCGCTCCTGTAGGCTTTTCGGTAGCAACTACCCAATGGTGTACTTCACATCGTTTCTAATCAAACCACTCTCTCCGAAAGGGCAATTCTCCAAGACGAGAATACCCGGTCCCTTTTGTCTTCCGACCCGAAAGGTTCCTCAGCGAGAACCTACAACCCGAACCGAACCTCTGCCTTGGCTTTGGAAGGAGGTGGTAGTATGTAGAGACACTTCTGTATTGAGATGCGCTCGAATCAGGATTCGGACATGTTAACCAAATTGCCGTTGCATCGGTTGTACTTGGGCCTGTCCGGGCGACATGGTCCTCGAATCTGTTTCGAAGAAAATCATCGCGCTGTACTGACGAAGGTTTTCCTGGTCTTGCGATCGTCTTTGGCTTTCAGGTCTGGACTAGTAGCAGAAGTGTCTGTCTTCATATCGGTTGCTGCCTCCCTTTTCGTGCTCAAGATTTCGAGGGCAGTTGTGCCAGGTGGCGTCGGGATCGTCCCCGAACCGGACGTCGCCTCGGGAACGGTAGTGTGAGTACCTGCCATATCTGCTGAATTTCGCGTTCTAGTCATACAAAGCCTTTTGTTTGCAAAATCACTGCTCGCTCTTCCTGGGAACAGAACCTGCTCCCCCATAACTGACACATTTGGATACCTATTGGATGGCTCCTGCATCGAAGAAGACGGTTCGCCAGCCTGAGTCATTCCACACACTAGATCTCTGTCTTGGCGGCAGCAGAGACGATCCCGGATGAACCCCAGTCCCTGTTGTCCTTTCCACTGGCAGAGGATGTATGCGCTTTCCTTGAAGGTGCCTGACGGTGTACTGCAGGTATACCAGCGGTTGCTTGACTGACCACGTTATTCAAATCAAGCATTAACGATACCACACCGCCATTCGTCGCCGTCATATTCCGGCACATCCAACGCACTCGCGTTCTATACCAAGACCACTGAACGTGAGCCATCCTTACGACAAGCATCATTCAGTGATCGACGCATACAAGGTCGATTACTGTCAACTCGGCGCAACAACGCTATGCACGTGTGGTTTGGAGCGCACGCGAAGCGCCGAGGGTGTCCAGAGGCGAGGGACTACGTATCGGAAGGGACGTTCTGGCTGAGAGAAACGTACGCTGGTTGGTCCACAAACAGGAAACCTGATGGTCGACCTCATAGACATCTTCTGGAAGCCGCGACTGCCACACCCCGATCAGCGGAAGGGGGGCAAGGCGGGGGAGGGAGGAGCGGTCAGAGGTAAAGAGTTGTTCGCAGAGCAAACCGACTCTTTATACCCGCCTTTGAGCATTGCGTCATTGACGAATCTCGAAATTTCCCTTTTTGGCAACGCGCCTAACACGACGGACTGCAATACATGGTAAACGATCACTACAGCCTGAGCTACTTCTTGCAAAACTCTCTCCCTATGGCCTGCTTCCTTTCTTTTCGCCCACCCGCCACACGCTTCGATTCTTTCGGGCCCCCCTAAGTGACTCCTTAGAATCGCCTCGCGTGACCCTTGCTGTCGCGTTCTCCGTCTGCCCACGACCGACTGCGCAGTGCGAGGCCTTTCCCAGCCCGCCCACGCAGCTGACACTCGGGCCCCAGGTTCTCACACCCGCTTAGCTTCTCTCTCTACAGTCCGAGTCACATAACGACGAACAAAGACAAGAACACACACCAACGCATCCTTGGCGTGGTAGGATACCCCTTGTGGGAGTCACAGGGCACCGCTGGATTCGGTGTTTTCGTCCCAACAAACTGCCGAACGAGACAACCGCGATATGAAAGCCATGTCTCATAATTCTCCATGATGAGACCACGTATGGAGCCCCATTCATTCCGTCCCGAAAGGTTCTGTTAGGTATGTCTCGGTATGTCCGTTTTGCAAATTTCCAGGCAGTCCTCGGAAACCGTGTGGTCGGGGATCTGCCAACGCATCCTTGGCGTGGTAGGATACCCCTTGTGGGAGTCACAGGGCACCGCTGGATTCGGTGTTTTCGTCACAACAAACTGCTGAACGAGACATTTAACTTGTCCAGCATTTAGTGATTTCCCATCCCCCCCTCCGCCTCGTCATCCATGGCCCAGGTAATCTCGGTTTTGGACGTCTGTTTCTTCGGAGTAGGGCTCTATATCATCAAGAAGCTGCTTGATTCAAGGAAGGCCGGTCCTCTACCTCCTGGACCTTCTGGGTGGCCGGTTATCGGTAGTCTCCTCGATGTCTCTACAGAGAAAACTTGGCTGGCCTTTGCTGCTTTGGGAAGGAAATACGGTCAGTATTCTCCATAGCCCAGCCGTAGATTCATGAACATGATCTTGCACTCAGGGGAAATTTCGTCAATCAATGTCCTAGGCACTCGATACGTCATTCTCAACTCGTACAAGGTCGTTTCCGAAATCCTCGAGAAACAAAGCGCCAAATCATCCGACCGACCTCACTTGATGATGGCAAGCGAACTCGTCGGTTGGAAGTACGGATTCCTCTTCCTCATGTACAACGACCGGTTCCGTGCCTACCGCAAGCTCTTCTCGCGCCTATTTGGGAGCAGGAGTATAACTGCCACATTCCATCCGATTGTAGATGGGGAAACAAGGCGCTTTGTACGCAATTTGGTGAAACAACCTGACGAGCTGCTTGCGCATATCCGAACGTGAGTAAACCTTTACCCCAAGGACATGCGTCGCTCTTCATATCCATTCATGGTCGTGTGACTAGAACCGCTGGTGGTATCATCTTGAAGGTAATCTACGGATACCCAGTCAAAGACACCAACGACCCGCTCGTCGAGGCGGCTGGCAAGGCAATGGAGAACCTCTCGCTGTTGGCAGCCCCTGGCGCGTTTATGGTCGACCTTGTACCCGCCTGTAAGGATAGATCTAATTTGACTATTCCGTGGAAGTGTGCCGAATCGGTTTGCAGTACGCTATCTACCAGAATGGTTCCCAGGAGCAGGTTTCCTGCGGGATGCAAAAAGATACGAGGCACATGTATTGGAGACTTTACAAAAGCCTCATCAATACATCACGGAGCAAATGGTACGTGGTGTATGGGTTCTTCAACCAAGAAATGTGTGTCTCATGGAATCCAAGGTGGCTGGGACAGCGATCCCTTCGTTTACAACCAAGCTTCTTGGCGATGGTGTGAGTTCACAGGAAGAAGACATCATCATGTGGACTGCATTCGGCGCATATCTGGGTGGTGCTGACCCAGTGAGTGATACACTTACCAGAAAAAGTGATCATGCGCCGAGCACGATTCCCATGCAGGTCGTCTCCTCCCTATCCTCATTCTTCCTCGCATTGGTTATTTACCCAGAGGTACAAGAGAAGGCGTGGGCAGAGCTCGACGCTGTGGTTGGCACTGACAGGCTTCCATCTTTCGAAGACCGCGATTTACTTCCATACATAAACGCAATCTGCAAAGAGGTCCTTCGATGGCACCTTGTCACACCGCTAGCTATGCCTCACGTTGCCACCGAAGATATCTATTACAATGGGTACCTCATCCCCAAGGGATCGTATATAATCGGAAACGCCTGGTAAGTGTGTCGCTGGGCTCTAGCCATATATCCTCTATTGTGATTCGAGTTCCTCGAACTCTGACGCTTTCCACAGGGCAATTCTCCATGACGAGAATGTGTATCCCGACCCACACATATTCCGACCTGAGCGGTACCTCGGGCCTAACCCCCAACCCAATCCTCAGATTGCATGTTTCGGCTATGGACGGAGGTAGGTTCACCGCACGCGATCCGTCCTCTGGCAGAAGCATGGCTTTTAAATTTGCTAATTATACCTCTTTCGCGTCGTATCGTACTAGGGTTTGCCCAGGCGAGTCACTGCTATTATATGAGCTCCTCGATCTCCATCCCCCGTTGTGCTGATCGACGCGCACACCTTTCAGGTCTTCACCTCGCAGAATCAAACATCTTCATCTCGGTCGCCATGTCACTCGCTACCCTCAAGGTATCGAGGAAAGTCGTCAACGGCGTCGAAGTCATCCCAGAACGAGACGCCACCTCCGGCGCAATTTCGTGAGTGAAACCTTTACCGCGCAAAATTCGATCGCGTTATGTATTGACACTAAATGCCGACGTTTTTTTTACTTGGATAGTCACCCCAAACCATTCGATTACCAGATCGCCCCGAGATCTGCCCAGGCCGAGGAACTACTTCAAATTTGACAATATGTAACTTTTGCTTTCGGACACATTTTGGATTCTTGTCTCATCTTGGAAAATAACCCTTCGTCGCTGGTGGATGGCCATACATTTCTCTCGTTGGAGTCTCTTGTTCCTTTGATTTGCCCTTGATTCCATTTTTTGTTGGCGTCGACAGGCGTCATCTTCTCCCGCATACATGTGTTACTCACTATTACTCTGTCACAATATCAGTCATTTGCCTTGCACCCAACGTTCCAACAAAGTGCTATGTAAGAACCCAATTACGAGATCGAGGTTTGCACGCCCTCTACGAGATAATACACATTTTTGGCCCCAAACCGCCTATAATCAAATCTATCTGAAGATGCCTCATCACGCTCCCGCTCAAGCTCGCTGCTCAGTTATGCAACAGGTCCATTCGGGCCGCTTGGATTCGAGTTCGTCTCGAGTGGCTTCATGGCAGGGAACAACAACACCTCCTTGATGTCTGCACGAATCACGTTCGGTAAAACAACTCGATAGAGAAGGACGAAAAGAGGGGGGGAGCTTACTCGGAGAGTCGGTGAGGAACATGACCAAACGGTCGATACCCATTCCCCAACCACCAGTCGGAGGGAGACCGTGCTCCAGCCTATCGAAATGTCACATTTATAAGCCCCGCAAAAAAAATCGTGTCGGAAACGACGACTTACGCGTTCACGAAGGTCTCGTCGATAGGCTGTGCCTCGTCGTCCCCCTGTTCCTTCTGTCGGGCTTGTTCCTCGAAACGCAACCGTTGTTCGAAGGGGTCGTTTAATTCGGTGTAGGCGTTGCAAATTTCTTTGCCGCACAAAAAGGCTTCGAAACGTTCGCAGAGACCGGGGCGGGATCGGTGACCCTTGGCCAGAGGGGACATCACTTGAGGGTGGCCGACTGGGCGGAACGAGTCAGGCTGGGCATGAGGGAAGGGGACGGGCGAAGTAACGTACCGATGAAAGCGGGGGATATGCAAAGGGGCTCGATGAATTCACCAACGAGCTGAAGAAAAATGTTGATGAGCAATCAGGTGTTGAATACACAGCGATGTCTCACCTTGTCAAGGAGACGAGCACTCGTGCGAGGTTCAGAGCAGTCGACGTTGTGCTACATAGATGCCTTTCAGAATGTCTTCATGAATTCGCGGAGGGAAATTTACCTTCTGGCAGAGGTCTCTGAGGAACTTGGCGGCTTCGGGAGTATGGAGAGTATCGCTAGGAGGGAACTTGACACCCATCTTCTCCTCGAGTGTCTCTATCATGTCATATCTCTTCCAAGGAGTCTTGAAATCCATCACGAGCTCCTTTCCGTCCTTGCCTTCGGGGTGGTACTTCATGACCGTGCTTCCGTCGTTCAGGTACTTGACCATCCCTTCGATCAAGTCCTCCGTGATCTCCATGATATCGTACATATCCGCATACGCCATATAGAACTCACAGAGGGTAAATTCAGGGTTGTGGGTGAGATCGATACCTTCGTTTCTGAACACACGACCGATCTCGTATACACGATCAAGTCCACCGACGGTGAGTTCCTTGAGGTACAGCTCAGGAGCGATACGGAGGTACAAATCAAGGTTAAGGTCATTGTGATGCGTGATGAACGGCTTCGCGGTGGCACCACCAGCGAGAATGCTCGTCATGGGGGTCTCGACCTCGAGGAAACCAAGATTATCTAGGAAGCGACGGAGATAGTTGATGATCTTGGAACGAGCGATGAAAATGCGACGGGTATCGTCGGAGAGGAGAAGGTCGAGATAGCGCTTCCTATATCTGGTTTCTTGATCCTTGAGACCGAAGTGACCGGAGGGGAGTTGATGAAGGTTGGGTGCGAGAAGGACCATTTCGGAGGGTGAGATGGATAGTTCTCCCTTGATGGAACGCGACGGAGTGCCAACGACGCCAACGATGTCACCCCTACGGAAGATCTGTTGTGTGGACATGAAAGTTGTCTCATCGGTGGCATCTCTGGGACCCTCTTCATTAAAAACGAGATGAAAGGAGCGCGACGAAACTTACCGGACGTTTGCAAGAATCTGCACGTGGTTGCCTTCGCCGTGGAGGTCGTAAAACTTGAGCTTGCTGCCGCTGCTCCGGATATTATGTATACGTCCAGCCAAGCTAACTTGAACACCTTCGAGCTTGTTCCCAGGTGCAATCAACCCGTCCTTTCCGTAGGCCCGGATGAACTCAGTGATCGACTTGGTGACGTGGAACTTGTGGGGGTATGGGTTAGGAGCTTGAGTCTCCTTGAGCTTCAAGATCGCCCTCGAACGAAGCTCAAAGTATTGCTGACCACCACGCGTCTATCAGAAAAGGGGACAACCTCGAAGGGTCAGATGACTCACGTTGGGGTTCAAGTCGTCTTCATTGGGACCAGCAGTTTTGGCAGAACCATCCTGAGGGGCGGCTGCTGCCTTTTCAGCCTTCTTTGCCTCCTTTTCGCGCTGCTTTTCACGGCGCTTGAGTTCCCTGGGTGACATGCGATTTCGATGACATTCAACACGTCGAGTCAGCACAAGATACGCACGACTTGGAGATCATTTCGCCGGTGACTGGATCCTTGTGGGTTCCCGTAGATTCTGTAGCCATTGTTCTAGTTCTGAAAGTTGGTATACGATCGAATCTATGAGTTTGCGATATAACCTGGTGATGGCGGAGAGTAGTGCGAGCTTGATTGATCCATCTCCGAAGCAGCATCCGCCTTTTTGAATCGGATCGATTATGTCTTTCCTATTCGAGTCACCAAAAAAATTAAAAGAGTTACAAGTCACGTGCATAAAATATATTCCACGGTCAGATGACTTATTCTCACGATTTATAATTTATTCTCACGGTTATGATAATGGCACTGCTTGATCGCGTAAGCAGGCCTGATCGATTCTGTGACTTGAAAGGTACCACAGAACGACTCACCCTTGCTCACCGTCTGAGACAGCGACGAACGACTAAACAATGTCTTCAGACTACGAATATTCTGACGAGGACGTCGACTACTACGATGACGACGAAGACATGATGAGCACACAGGAAGACGGTAAGTACCATACCATACCCCTTCCTCTCGTGAGCCACGCAATATAGTCTTCTGCTGACACGGTCTGTCCTCCTGGCTGCCAGGCTCAGCCCCTTCTGACGAGGACATGGACATGGATGCATTTGGGGACGACTTCAAGGTTCCGCAGCGTGCCACCCGTAAGACGTATGAAGTCGACTATGAGTCACTCCCCCAATTCGCTGTCGAGAAGCTTATGGCGGCCGACATCGAACACATCAGTGGGATCTTTGGTGTAGATGTGCGTTTCACCTGGTCTTTGGTATATTCCTTTGTCTCCTTATCCTTTCTCCTCCTATAGGCTAGTACAGCCTCAATGCTTCTACGCTACATGAACTGGAACAAAGAGCGTCTGATAGAGAAGTACATGGATAACGCTTCAGCAGTGTCTATCGCAGCAGGGATATCCCTTCCATCCAAATCACCTCCTTCATCAGCGGCCGGTCCAGAACGTTCCCAAGGCAGTTCATCAAGCGCTCGGCCGGGTGCTCTCCGCCGACCCTCGCGGCTAACACCAGGTATGTGTGACTCATTCGGTCCTCGGGCCCTGTCAACTAACGACTCATGCTGACACAGCCCCAGCTCCAAAGCCCTTCGTCTGTCCCATCTGCTATGACGACTCACAATCGGCGTTCTCGGCCCTCCCGTGTGATCACGCCTTCTGTGCTGGATGTTGGAACGCTTATATTACGTCCAAGGTCCGGGAAGAAGGCGAGCATACGATTAGATGCATGGCCGAGGGTTGCGCACTCATCGCACCAGATCCATTCGTTCGCACTGCTCTAGCGGACGATACTGCCACTTGGGAGCGCTTCCATGAGCTCCTTGCCCGACACTTTGTCGGCTCAAACACCAACCTCAAGTATTGCCCTTATCCATCGTGTACATTTACAGTCTCTTGTCCTTCCGCTGCTTCCAAGAGCGCGCTCACCATAATTGTTCCGACGGTCTGTTGTGGCGCGGACGCGAATCCCCCTCATAAATTCTGCTTTGGCTGCCCGATCGAGAGCGACCATCGACCGGTGATTTGTGGTGTGGCAAAGATGTGGTTGAAGAAATGTCGGGACGATAGTGAGACTGCGAACTGGATCAAGAGTAACACTAAGGAGTGTCCTAAATGCCAGAGCACGATTGAGAAGAACGGAGGTTGCAAGTACGTTTCATTTTCAATCTCAGATGTCCTCGAGCGTTTTCTGACCGACATTTGTTAGCCACATGACCTGCAAGAAATGCAAACACGAATTCTGCTGGGTGTGCATGGGTAAGCAATGTTTAACGTCGCTTATAGTGGGCTGTATGCTAAGCCTTCTGCAGGACCCTGGTCGGAGCACGGCACGGCCTGGTACTCATGTAATCGTTTCGATGAGAAGACGGGCGTAGACGCCCGAGACGCTCAATCGCAGAGCAGGGCCTCCCTGGAGCGGTACCTACATGTGCGTCTGACTGACTTCTTACTTTTTCTACGGCTCATATTCTCTGCAGTACTACAACCGGTGGGCAAACCACGAACAATCTGCAAAGCTGTCCGTCGAACTATATAACATGACCGAGCAGAAGATGGAAGAGATGCAGATCACATCAGCTTTGACGTGGATTGAGGTACAGTTCATGAAGAAGGCCGTTGACGAGGTGGAGAAGTGTCGCATGACACTGAAGTGGACGTACGCGATGGCGTACTACCTCGAGAGGAGTAACGAGAAGGAGCTCTTTGAGGACAATCAAAGGTATACTTCTTGTAGTTTGCTCGCTCGTTCATCGTTGACTTTCTGTGATGCGGCCTCGCAGAGACCTCGAGAAAGCCGTAGAGGATTTGTCAGAGTTGCTGGAATCCCCAATCGCTGATGCCATATCAACCCTGCGTCAGAAGGTGACTGATAAGACGGTAGGTGTCGACGCCTATATCTTCTGACCTTGACTCGATCAACTCTCGCGATTAGGTATATGTCTCGAAGCGTAACGAGATCATGCTAGAAGATACAGCCAAGGGATACCTTGAAGGACGGTGGACCTGGAACGTTCCTGTTGAAGGATTCGATTAGATACCGTATCTCCGTTTTCACTGGGTGAGGGCGTGACATATCTTCGCCATCTGCTGCCCTTTATAATCACTGGCGTCGTGTATCCAGTTTATAACAGGGAGTTACTTCCGTGCCGCCTTTCCCTGGTCGTCTGTCTGAATCTTTTAATACCATTACATTTGTATCGACATCTGTATCTTGCAGATCCAATGGACGTTCTCCTCCTCATCTCACCCCTTGTCAAGGATCTTTTGCTAAGTAACTGATGAACGTTAGAGCAGTACCCCGGTCATGCAAAAAAATCAGTAAATGATTTCTGACAGAGACTTCAACAAAGATCGACGCCATCACATCAACTGAGAACTAGTATTTCCATCTTTTTGTTAGATGTTTTACTGGCCTGTGTCAAGATGGTAAGCTGCCGGTTTTCGACCCCCTATTGCACATGTAATTGTCACCACCACCTCTTCGGGTGGTTCAGTGTCTTCGGTGTTATGCACACTCAGACGCCTACCTTTAGTGGTCAATTGCAGATGGACTACGAGAAGTCTGCAGTGTACGGTGGAGGGATGGTGTAGATTCGGTGATTCGCGCTCTTCTTCCCCGACGGCACATGGGAGCACTTTATACTCGTCCCCTTGAATAAATCTCAGCTCACCAACTCCTGCTTTGTTTATCAGCCAGGGCTTACCTGGAGTCCCCCATAGACAACATAATTCCAACTCGAAACGCGCGTTATTAACAGAACACCTGCCTGTATCATAACCCCTCTCGAATCATCCCAATCTCCCGTCCCCCACCCGAAGCACCATACTCATGTCTTCGCACGCTGTTCATTGCATCTACACACACTTAGTTCGAGAAATTTACCGTGGCTGTGCACGGTTAGGCGAGCGGGTCGCTGACCTAATGCGACCGCGTTTGGGAATGAGCCCCTGAAGCTGGGGGAGGGAGGAGTGAGAGG
>JBBPRJ010000029.1:0-25262 GCA_038092975.1 Chalciporus piperatoides | reverse complement strand
GTAGAACATCTTCAGTGAAATGATAGTAGTCGTCTACGTATCCACGAATCGAATTACGAGGTGCCACTTGTTTGATCGGTTTCACGACATTCTTGACAAAGTCCATACCGAGGCTAGTATAATGATTAGCGAAAATATAACACTTTGACGTGTGACTTACGCGCCGTCGAACGTGTAGAGGACCTCCCAACCATTGTCGTTCAAGACTTGAGTGAGGCCTTCGTCGGAGTCAACTCCTCGAATCCCGTTATTCTTGAGTATCCCCTGAGCTCTTTCGAAGCCCAAAAAGTGTTGCCTCCCATTATCACTGAGAGCCTGCTCCAATACCATGTATGCTTCCGTCTTTGTCGTACTCGGCCAGCCACCGGCCTCATCCTTTCCCTTGTCACCTAGACTTGAGTCCCATTTTCCACGTAACTTCATGTCTTCTGGTAACACATCGACACGGTTGAGACCCGGGGGGTCGTACCACCAGTTCTCAATCGTATGTAGGCTCGGGGGGTTTCCTTGAGTGTCAAAGATACTCGGGTTTTTGTGATACTGTTCAGTTTCCCATTGACCATTGCTGACCTCAAGGTCTTCCGGGAGACTGTGAAGGCGAAGGTACTCAGCGACGGTGATGACCGGCTGAAAAGTTCGAAGGTGAGTGAGATTGAGCATGGCCGACATGGGCACGCGCCATCCCATTTGTTGTGCTTCTGGTAATTGTCGCCACTCGTCTGAATTGATGGCATCGCCTCGATTCACCATAGGCGCGTATGCTGCGCATACCGCGCTTGAACCACGTTAAGCGCGCGTGGCTGACATGGAATCAAGATACTCACTTTTCGTATTCACAAGAACGAGCGTATACAAATGAGGGTATTATAACAGTACGGTTGAGCAATGATCCATGATAAAGAGCGGTCTCGATGATATATCGCATCTGGATGTGCATGAGGACCGGTTGAGCATGTTAGAAGCAAGAATGGCTGACGTTGTTCCATCCCAGGCCCATGCTATATTCTCTGGCATAGTAACCTCTCGTCCCAGATACGATCGACCGCAGTGTCTCGAGGTCTGGTTCATCACCGTCCAGCAGTGACGCCTCCATAGGCACTGGTGGATTAGAGGTATGGGGATAATCATGATGAAGCGTGGGATGTGTGACCAATGGAATTGGACAAAACTCAGACTTGCGCCCGGGACTTGCGAATATGTATCCACCTAACAAGCCAGTGACGAGGGCGAGGGCGAGGAGTGCAAACGAGGCAGGTCCATTTCTGGCGAGCCGTAGCGTGGCCCACTGGGATCTTGCAGGGTAGCGTGCATCTGGAGAGCCAGCGACGGGCAAATAACTACCTGGTGAGGACCAGAGGACCATCTGGGTAAAAAAAAATCTGGAGAACGAGTTGGATGTGCCGCAGTTACTCCATCGTTTTCCTTTCTCGGGGCAATGTATTGGCCGGTGGTGCTGACTAAGCGCGCCGTGCACGCGGCGCTTGTGCCGTCACCCCGCGCCATGTTGAGCAGCGGTTCTGACGACGAAAAGGTGTGATTATTGTGCCAGGTGTCTAGGACAGCGTGATCCACAGTATTACAGCCATCTAAGGCCGGATACGAGCGAGGAACGACGAAGTGGTGGGCGGGCGGTTGCCAAAACGGGATGCGTGGATTCTTCGCCGTCTGGACATAGAGAACTTTCGATCGACCCTGATATGATCGGTGTTTGGATCCCTATTTGGAAGGTAACGTTGTTCGAGTGGGTCGAGGTTGGACACATCTGAATCATTTTGACCTCGAGTCGATGAAACATGCCACTAACAGTCCACTAATTACATGTCCCTTGTCTGTCCGAGTCGTCACGTCTAATACTTTTGGCACATGCCGCACTTTGTTATTGTACCCGATTGTATGGCCCCATCACGCGGATTCGCGCCTATTACAGTAAGGTCTATGGGGCACGTTTGTCCGCGAGGCAGTGTTTCAATTTCTTTGGTTGAACGTTGAACCCTGGCGCTTTCACCACGGCCGCCATGCCTGGCCTTTGGAGAGCCTCCATAGTCCTCTTCCTCTCCACCTTTATATCTTCGGTTTGCGCCGACTACTACATCGATGATACCAACACCACCCTGACCTACTCTTCCGGACCCAAAGCTGCATGGGGTCCGTTCTCAGCTGGGGCCTCAACCCTCGAATTACTCCTCCCAAACGGCACATACCAGATTATCGATCCGTTTGTCTGTTACAACCACACCTAGTACGTCTCTTACACCCCTCCCGGATTCGATATGCTCATGTCTATTTGTCTTTTAGTCGTTGTAAGCACCATGACGACCTTGCAGTATTATCCTCTAGTGACACATCATACCAGACGCAGCATGTTTCGCAACTGACGACTGCATACTCACAATCCCATTCACCGGTGAGAACAAATCATATGGTCAACCTATTCTGTGGCTTACCCCTCATCAGGCTCGGGCATCGCAATTTACGTCTATCAAGCAGGCCCTGTGGGCATAAACGCTAGCATAACAGTCGACGGCGCACACGCTCAGACAAACGTACTGAATGCACCACCGGCGCCCAATTACGAGATCGCCAACGTCTCCATGTTCAGCGTAGAGCAATTACAGTCTGGCCCTCATACACTTAGCATGCTCGTGAACGATCTGTTCGGATCATACAGCGGGATGATGTTCGATTATGCATATGTAAACGAGACATTGGTGACCAACCCTGTAACTACAACGTCCACCTCCCAAACACCGACATCGACATCGACATCGACATCGCCACCATCATCTTCCCCCTCCTCGGGATCACAGTACGTTATTGATATCATATGGATAGTAGGGTGCGCTCATATACTAACCTTATCTTTAGTATCAACATCGGCGCCATCGTAGGTGGAGTGATCGGCGGAGTCGCTCTAGTCGTGCTCGCCGCTCTCATATTCTGGTGGATGCGTAGGCGAACGCGATCCTCCCAGACCGTCGACCCTCACGGTGGTCCCATCGTCCCATACAATCTCAACGCTCCTCACGACCCATTCCGCAACCAATCTAACCCACATTTACAACCTCTTGTTCCCAATCGGCAAGGTTCCACATACGATCTATCTTCTATGACTTCTCCCACAACTACCGGCCCAGAAGTCATGACACCATTCACTGCCTCCTCCAGCGGCCGCTCCACAGACCGCAAGACCCAACTTACGCTCTCCAACGACACCTCACCACTCCAATCAAGCCAGTCACCACAAAGTCACGCCAGTGGGCAGGTCACGTCCCCAATGTTGACAGACGAGCAAGCAGACTTTATCAACAGTCTGCATCAAAACAACGTCCCTGCCGCTGCTATCGCCCGTGTAGTGGAAAGAATGCTTGCTGATCGTCATGCAGGCATACGAGAGTGGGAGAGGGAGACGAGGTTAACGCGATCGAACACGGTGACGACAGCGCCTCCAAGTTACGATCTAGTGAGTCACAGAGACTGAACATAGGGTTATTTGCTGCTTGGTTTTATTATCGGGTGATAAAATAAAATCAATAAAAAAGGATACCAAATATACCATGTTTTCCCTGGGGCGTGACGCATGAAGAGTCCTGACCGACGAGCATATATACAAATTCCACCAAGTCATGTTGACCCTTCGTGCCACCTACAGAAAATAAAAACCAGTACAGACGACAAAACAGAGAAGCCCAACTAACAACTCCGAGAGACCCAACTAACGCATTCGAGTCTGATAACTCGGGGGAGGCGCCGCACTCAACATGCTCATACCGCTCGAATCCAACCCCGTCGAGCGAGGCGTCACAAACCCCTCAATGACGCGCGAAAGCGTTTCCTGAGGGACCCCATCCGCTCGCAACCGCGCGATCGTCTCGATCTGTTCAGCGGTAAGCTGATACTGCGTCACCGCCGAGTCGGAGAAGGGTGAAGCGCCATCGACGTGGGCACTCGGTGACGAGAGTTGTCGACGGAGAGGTTGGAAGACCATCGACTCCGTGGTCCCTGACATAATCGATGGTTCAGGACCGGGGTAGGAACTCGCGGCGAGTGCGTCGCGTAGGATAGCAGAACGCATGAGAGGGGGTACAGACTGAGAGGTATTTGGACCGGATTGGGCAGCAAGGGACGCCTTGCTGGGCCCCGTGAATGGATGCATGGTAATGGGCGCTAATGGAGGGGAGCCGCTGCTTGGGTATGCTGACATGAAAGGCGTTGCTTGCCAGGTTGCTTCCGGTGTCAATTCCTCAGGACGCACAGCTTTGCGTTTGCTACGGAAGTAGAGAATGCCGATCACGAGTGCAACGACGAAGGCAACGCCTCCCAACGTCCCACCAACGATGCCTCCCACGTCAACACTGATAAATCGCCAGAGGTCAGTTTCGGTGTTCAGCATTGTAAACGCAGAAATGACCCGACTTTTTGGAATTCGGGGAACTACCCGGGGTCTGGGATGTTGTCTGGGATGCCACGGAAGATATTGAAGTTGGTGTCGGTTTTGCTACGAACGTCTCGTTGACGTATGCATAATCGTATTTCATGGAAGCAGGCGACCCATTCCAATTCACTACGGTCATAACCATGGTATGATTACCTGACGGGAGGCCCTGGATGTCATATATGAGGACCCTCGATTGTTGGTAGTTCGGGGGAGGGGGAGCCTCAGTCTGGTTGACATAGCCCGGAGCGCCATCTACCGAAAAACTGGCGGCGATACCAGAGAATCCGGCGTTGAAAACATACATCGAGATTCCGGATCCTGGAATGCATTTTATTCGCGACACGTTGAAGCAGCGCGACAAACTCTGATTACCTACCCGTGAAAGGCATCGAAACCTGGCAGTTGTCTGTCGTGGCACATACTCCAACTGTAAAAGAGATGCCCTTCACGCCGATTGTTATACAGAAAAAGACGGCAGCTTACGAGTACTATCAGTTAATGTGGTTAGGAAGATAAAACCATCAGATAGTACGTGACGACGTACTAATCCTGATCGTAACAGTTCGAGGGGTCGAGCACAACGGTATAGTTCCCCGTCGCGTTCGAGAATACTAGCTCAAGCTGCGGAGAACCCAGCGAGTAGGGCTGCCAGGAATTGGATTGAGACGGCGGCATGGTATACGACACTGAAGTGTTGGCATTGTCGATGTAGTAGTCTGCCAGCACGCCTACAGCAAAGAAAAGGGGACCGAGGTACCAAGCGCGCACCATCTTCCTTCGAGGGTACACGAAACCTAGGTGGTGAGAGAGAAAGAAAGGGTGAATTGGCGAACCAGGCACCGTCGGACTGCATAGTTATCTTATTATAGGGCGGTGCAAATAGGTTTACGATGGTACCGTAAGCTCTGGGCGTCTCCGGCCTGATCGGTGGCGGGTGGTGGTGGTGAATAAAGCCTGAACAGTGAACACAGCCCTGTTGATTCTCCACGCCTGACGCCGAAGTGTGGGAGTGGCTCATGCAGGATGCTGTCAGACGAAGCATGTTATCAGCATGATGCACATCATGATGTTACAGCGCTTTCACAGTAGTTTTGAAGCTCGTTCGATTGTACCCGATAGTTGGATGATACTGTGGATGTATGAATTCAGGCGAGGGTGAGGGATAGTTGGGTCCTTCAAGCTTCAAGCCTGGTCCTTCAAGTAGACGCCCGGTAAATACAAACACTGTTATGGGACAAATACGTAAGTCTGAGATCAACCACTTATGTCACGATTCATAGAAACAACGAGAGTGTACATATCAGAAGACAATGTAAATCCTCTGAAGTGCGGGAAAAAAAATCAGAAATGTTACAAGTCCACTCTTTCCGAGCAGGCGTTTCTGCAGACAGCGGTCAGCGATACCTCACCAACCGTTCAACTCGCTGTCTTCTACACGTCGCATGAACGACGAACTTAGCCCCAAGTGGAGGCTATCCCAGGAATCATCCACTGCTCTAGTTCTCGATTGCCGAGGGAAGGGAAACTCTTGGCCCTCGGAATCGGAGAACGACAGAGATGACGCGGAAGAAGATCGAGGCGAAGCAGATGTCCATCTCTCTGCTTCGATGTCGCGCACTAATTCGGATACAGTGCACAAAAATATCTCTGGTTGGGGTGGTGGGGGAACAGAATGTGTGAGTTCCGTGAACGAAGACGAGAAGTCGAGCGTCGGCAGAACGAGATCATGATGTGCACTCGCACTGGCGATCACCGGTGGGGAAGATAACCCATAATCCCATGTGTCATCAGGGTCATCCTCCAACTCCAGCTCAGAAGCTGAGGTCGAGCCGAAATCAACACTCTGAAGGGCTGAGGAGTCGGCGATAGGCTTCTCGAACTGGATTGCCTGTGCATCCTGTCTTGGCTCTGATTGGGCTACCAAAGCCGGACGCGCGTCGAGTTGGGTTTCTTCGAGGAAGTACCACTCTTCTGAGCTATGACCAATGATGGCGCGGACACGATCTGCATTCCAGTTCCTGAATGTGACACGAAGCACCGTGCACTGCTTCTCGCGCGTATCACTGGAACCAGCTCTAGGGCCAAAAGCATATGCATCCACGTTGACACCAGGGTCGTCCCAAACGTTTGCAGCATCCAACCTCGCAAACAAGGTTGACACGCGGAGGGAATGAAGACGATGGTCAGAGTGAACAGACGCAATGATAGAGATTGGCAAGAGGGGGTGTGCATCGATGCCAGCTGTGCGGGATGCCAACGGAAGGCGGGCAGTAGGGGTAGGTGCGAGAGGGACAAGAAGGTGGGTGGTGACAGCAGGAGTGGGCTCGACAGGGAAGTAGACGTCGAGCTCGGAGGCCTCAGAGTGCTCCGTGATGGCCTCAATAGTGATGGGTTTTGGCTTGGGCTTGAGCATTTCCTGAGACTTGCGAATAGCCATGTCCTGTGTCGCGCGGCGCATCTTGCGTGCCTCTTTCTTTTTCATCTTAATATCCCATTCGGCTTCCCACAAAGCCCGAGTAGCAATTGGGACATTGTCGACGATATTCTGGAAGATGGGACGACCGGAGTGGAATGCGCGGGCAGTGCCGAGACCGAGCTGAGTGACATTTGCAGGCACAGTGGGCGGTTTGGGCAAGCGAGGTGCAGAGAGAGGCCTGGAGAGGGCATGCCTTACGGGGAGGGAAAAGCGGGCACCGATGGTTTGTCCGCTGGATTGGAAGTGGGCGGGACGGAGGTGTGGGTGTGTTGGTGGAACAGCGACGGAGGAGTGGGATACACCAGAAGCAGTAAGGTGGGAGGCGAGACGAGAGAGAAAAGTGCGAGTCTCTGAGAAGATTCTTTGTGCTGTGGAGGTCGGGGGATTCGTCGGACGGGGGATGAATGCGGGGATGTGTATCGATCTGGAAGGAAGGACAGGTCCATGCCTTGACGGAATGTTGCCTATTCCCTGCCTTAGATGACGGGTGCCGTGCGAGACGGCCGACATGCTAACGAACTAATGCTCCTGGTCGTCAGCGTTGGGTTGATTGTGCGACGAATTGCCCCGGCTTTATCCATTCGTACTTGCAGGATGCCGAAGGTATACGTCGTCGGCTGACTAAGCAAATTTAATCCTATCGACTCGGCATGAAACATCCAAATCCAAGGTATGTGAATAGATCAAACGGACAACAACGATCGAGACCTTGATACTCATAGTGGATGTACAAAGTCATAGTAGCTAGGGGGTGCCGTACCCACCGTCTCTCCATCCCCGAGCTCGTCCAGATGCGCACGCAACTCCGGGTCGTTGTAACCCGTGAAACCAGAACCGTGAGGGTTCGCCAACATCCGTTCGAGCACGCGTGCGACGACGGGAGCGGGAACGTGGTGGTTGAACAAGCTGTGGACAAAGTCCGCCTGCTGGTCCGTCAAGACAGGATCCTGGCTCTGCGGCGGGCTCTGCGGCACGGGGGGTTCGGGAGCACGGCTTAAGGTGTATCTTGCCTTCTCATTGCGAGTGGGTGTAGGTTGCGGGAAGAGCCCCGGTTGTGTGGATTGGGTGGATTGGGGTGACAATGGGGTTTCCCAATCTGATACTACACCACCATCGACGCTCGAGGATACACCAGGGGACATCGGCACCGACGAACTTTCATTGCCGCTCGTGTGCACCGAGTTCGTCGTGGGACTCAGCATGCTTGCCTCTCGACTCAGAAGGTTAGAGGTAGAGCCTGTGTCATATTCCGTCCATGATTGTAATGGAGGAGGTCCTCCGGATGGTTGGTGTGGAGAGAATGTGATATAGCTGGCGAGTGGTGTAACTGGTGGCCCACTAACAGGATTGTTATAAGTGAACCTTGCTTCAGTTGGAAGTGGACCTGGTGTCTCGTTTAGCAGATCTATTTCGGGCCGACGGCGACGGCGGAGACAGAAGAGCGCCAGTAGAAGGAGTGCTAGCAAGCCGACAACACCCCCGGCCACACCGCCAGCAATTGCGGCAACGTTATTTCTAGTGACATGCATCGTTAGGCAGCAGGCAATTGAAATTCAAATGAAATCTCACTTGTGTGGGCTTGAAGATGGACCGAGAAGGGTAGTACTGTTTCCGGTTGTCGTCGGAAGCAGCGTCAAGGATGTTTGCGTTGACGTGTTAGAAGCCGTTGGCACGGAAGAAAATGTAGAATGTGACACGCTTGTAGACGAAGTCGCGCTTGTTTGAGACTGCGATGTCGTTTGTTGATTAGCTGGTGATGGAGATGGTGTCGGAGATGGAGTGGGGCTCGGACTCGGACTCGGGCTGGGACTGGGACTGAGTCCAGGAGGGGGATCCACCACCGCCTGATTGACAGCAATATAGTCCAACATCATGCCACTAAAACCACCATTCCAATCAAGAACGGTCATCACGACACTGTGCGTTCCAGACGGCAGGTTTTGGACATTGAAAAGCGTCACACGAGGGATGTAGTATTGCGGCGCTGGAGGTGCGCCGAGGGTGGCCGTTGTTGCGGGGCCAGAGTCGATTGAAAGGGAAGCAGACATGCCCTGCGGACCAGCTTGCAACACATAGATAGTTATGCCAGAGCCTAGCGTTGGGTTAGGATGAGATATGCATCCTTGAGTCGAATGAAACACTTGGACGCTTACCTGAGAATGAAAACTGCACAGCGCAGTTATTCGATGTGCTACATGCAGCGTCTAGAGGGCTAAGTCACCTCAATGTCCACGAGAGCTTGGACGGTTACTTACAAGTGCTACGGAACCAATCAAGGACCGGTCGTCGTAAACATCAGCATTGACAGCCGCTAATATTGCATAACGAGCACTCACTAAGTGTTATCATAACAGTCAGTGTCTGGGATAGCCATCATCGTTCCGTTCGGTAGTCGAATCGACATCTGCTCTCCTGAGTCTGCACCAAACGGACCCCATACTGGACCGGCAGGATTCTCGGAAAACTTCAGCGTTGAGTAGTTGCTGTCGTCGATGATGTAGTCTGCACAAACGAATGGAAGGGACGTGTAGGTGATGAATAATAAAAGAAGGTGAAGGTTGAACATTCTGGAGAAAGTGTGGGCAGTCCCCGCCGCCGCGAGATCAAAGTGTAACGAGAGAGTGAGAGGGATTAGGCCTAGGACTGGAAGGTCCCGGGATGATTTGCTCGTCAGCTCGTTAGGCCGGATAGAGAAAAGAGTACTATCAGCTCATAAGTTACACGTCAAGATGAATCATGTGCATGATCTGTGGAGCTCAGTGATGGGCCGTGCCTGACAACAAGCAGCCCACTGGCAGGGAATGATCGCTAATTATCGATGTTCTTGAACGACACTTTTGCACTAATTGTGTGAGTGAGCCTGAGGGAGGTCGAATGCGACGAGACTTCGACGAGCTGATAAATTGGACAAAAAGCTACTAAAAGTGTCACCTATACATGCGTTCATAAGTTCATATTACCGAGTCCTCGCACTCACCCTGTTGCGATCGTAAGACAACTGAGCTCGCAAGGCCAAAAATGTCTTGACATTCAGTGAGAACAACCTGTCGGCGTCAGTACATACTATCCGACAACGCTGTGAAGAACATTTCAGAGGCAGAACGAAGGTGCGATGGCGTCTCGATCCTCAAACAGATTAGCGGAGGTCTCAGCACCCTGAACTGCCTATCGCTTGCTTTCATGTCCGTTCAACGTTCAACCTCGTCCATCCTCTATTCATCTTTGCAAAGGGAAGAAGGACTTGTGTCTCACTTCCTCTCGCGACAGATGTGATCCGATTTTGCTCGGCTGTCGCTCGCCTTTAATTGCGTCTGTCAGCATCGGGTGAGGCAACACCGCACTTTACTCCACAGTAGCTGCACCCGATCCCTGCCACCTGAGCGGGCCTTAATCGCGACTACCCAGATTCCATTCCGCCGCGTCTCACCTGTGCTCGCTGGCTATGAACCGCTAACAAAGCAGCACATCTGCCTTCTCGTCATACGTGCTCGAAAATTACAGTGCAATTTTCTTGACGCTGCTGTCGATCAACCACTTTGTGATCAACCACTTCTTGTCGTGAAGTTTGGAAGATAGTCTTGTATTTGAAAGTCCTCCCAACAATCTATCGGAGTGTGACCAATTCTGAATGTTCGCGTCAGTCATTGCTAACCACAATCAAAGCAAATTGGACCAACCCTCAGCAGATGTAGGATGGATCGCGACCGTGTCATCCAGATCTTTCTTGCGTGCTGCACCCAATGTATAAGTGGATGCATCACCGTCAATCTTGATACGTACCGCCCATCTTGACGGCTACTGCGAAGCCTTGCAGGACCTCATCACTTCCCATCCCGATTATGTGAACACCGACAACACGTTCTTCCTCACCCACGACAATGAGCTTGTACACCGTTGGCTCCTTGTGATCTTCAGGAATTTGTGAGAAGTAAAGCGCGCGGAACGAAGCCTTGTCTGGTAAAAGATAACGTTGGATTCGGAAACTGTGTAACCGGAGAATATAAAGCTCGACGTACAGATTTTAACACCCTTCCCGTACTTCGCGATTGCTTCTGGTTCAGTGAGACCTACAGTACCAATTGGAGGATGTCTTCACGCGTTAAGTGGCACGGATCTTTGTCGGATCGAGGAACTACTCACGAGAAGACGACTGTAGGAATGTCCTCGTAGGACAGCTTGTCGTCCTTGAACTTTTCGGGTCCAAAAAGTCGGTTGGACAGCCGCCTACCTGCAGCAATGGCGACAGGGGTGAGAAGCGCTTTGCCTTGCACATCGCCGATGGAGTAGACTCCTGGAACGTTGGCGTTCTGGTACTCGTCAACGACAACGTCACCTTTCTTGTCGAGCTTGATACCAAGTTCTTCGAGTCCGACGCCCTCGGTATTGGCATGCCGCCCAATGGCCCAGATCAAGCAGTCAACCTCGATAAACTCCCCGTTCTTATCATGGATTGTAAGGGTCTTTCCTTTCTCTCCTTCTACGCGTATGATGCTGGAGTGCTTGTGGATCTTGATCCCAGTGCGCTCCATCCATGGAGTTAAGGCGTCTTGTACCATGGGGTCGAACGTACGCAGAACCTTGTCATATCGGATGAAAAGATGAGTCTCGCTACCTAGCGAGTTGAGAACGCCTGCGAGTTCAACAGCGATGTATCCAGCACCGACGACCGCAACACGCTTTGGCTGGTCTTCGAGGTCGAAAAACCCGTCAGAGTCGATGCCGAGGCTGGCACCAGGGACTGCGTTGTCTGAAGGGATCGTCGGCCGACCCCCGGTTGCGATCGTGATGTGGTCTGCGTTAAGGGTGTACTTCTGTCCATCGGGATGGGTGACCTCGACGGACGAGGGGGACGTCAAGCGTGCAAAACCGGCATGGTATTCGACCTTCTCCTTTTCGAGGTTGTCTTCATATATTCTATTCAACTTCCGGATATATGCGTCACGCTGGGGCTTGAAAGACGCCCAATCAAATTTGGGCGGGGGAACTCCCTGAAAATGGTAGCCTTCTGATGCATGGCGTAGCTTGTCTGCCAGATCGGCGGCATGCCACATGATCTAACGGAAGTGATGAGCGATATATGTGGAAGCGAGATAGAAAAATATGTCTACCTTCTTGGGAACACATCCTGCATTGATTGGGGTGCTTAACACAACGGAGGATCAAAGGACACATGCCACATACCCACGTTCACGCAGGTACCCCCTAAATGAGGGGAGACCTCAATGACGGCGACTTTCTTGCCGTATGAGGCCGCACGACGCTAAAGAGAGTATCAGTGATATAGAGAGGGGTTCCTCTGCCTGATTACCGACCGAAGACGCGACACCACCACTTCCACCCCCAATACAGATATAGTCGTAGCGTTCATGCTGAGGGCGATCTATGGGTGCCATCTTGTTCGAGGAGGAAGAGAAAGATCTGGACAACTTTGACGTGACAAGCGAGATGGGAGATATCGTTAAGAGATAAAGTCAAGTGATGCAATGGACACGTTACCTGGTCAAGTCTTAGTGATGCACGTTTGGAGGATGCAGCTTTCGAAATTGGAGAAAATTGAACCCCCAGCTTCGTTGAAGAGAAACAAGGAACAATTCGACCCCAGACCATTCCGACGGTGCTTTTTATATGTTTTCCAATCGCCAGTCAGCCTTCTTGTCAGCCTCCTTCCTTCTCAAGGTCAAAAAGTCGGTGAGTTGAACTTTCCGAACATCCGAAATTCCGAACATTTCCGAGCGTCCGAACCCTTGTCACGGACCGCTTTGCCCGGACATTCCTAAATGGGCTTCCGGTTATCTAATCATTCTACAGTACTATGTGTTGGCTAGGGATACATATCTATGGTATGGGACCTACAATCCGACAATTTGATAGAATAATACAAGAAAATTGGAAGGAGGGGGAAAATAGAAATGTAAATCAAAGACGTCGACAGGAACAATTCACCTTCTTCATGAACACTGCCCACATCCCCCACTCTGACCGGCCACGGTTTATATATTCTTCGTGAAGTGTGTGGTTCTTTGGGGACTCCCAGATTCTGCGTGCTCGTTTGAATGTTGATGATGGGTAAGGAACTCCGAACATGTCCTCGAAAAGGCTGGCCATCTTGACCTGGCGACCGGGTAGGCGTGACAGCCGAAAGCATTGAGCGATGTCGCAGACGTGGAAATCTGTCGGCCAGATGCGAACGTCCTCAACAATGATTGGGTTCATGACATCATCTCCGCGTGAGCGCACACAACTCTTGGTTCCCCACCTAACAATGGGATGAAGTGCCATACCGGAGGCGACGTCAATGTCGGGCGCGGAGTCCGTGAGCGAGATGACGGAGACCGCGCGATCGTTGACAGGGCGCACATTGGAGGCGTCGTTGATGTCGGGCGTGGAGTCCATCAATGAGATGACAGAGAGTGCACGATTGTTGACGGGGCCCGTATCGGAGGCATCGTCGATGTCGGGCACGGAGTCTGTGAGCGAGATGATGGAGACCTCACGATCATTGACAGGGCCCGAATCGGAGGCGTCGTCGATGTCTGGCGCAGAGTCCATGAACGAGATGACGGAGACCTCACGATCATTGACAGGGCCCGAATCGGAGGCGTCGTCGATGTCGGGCGCGGAGTCCATGAACGAGATGACGGAGAGTGCACGATTGGCCTGTAGAGCGTTGACAGGCCCATGTGCAAGAGGCCAGAGTGCCCGAATAGCCCTCGAATCCAGTGGTGGTTTCTGAGGTGCCTCACGCTGAGGTGGGAGTGGTGGCAGGGATAGACTTCTGAACGCGAGATATGCAACACGCGCTGGATCTGAACAACAATAAGATCAGCCAAGAACCAAAGTCTTCATACACATCGAACTTACCACTCATCCCTGTGTGCGCACAGTAGTACAAAATGTCCAGAATCTGTATGTTGCACTGCATGTAGTGTCAGTAATGCCCCCCATGCCCGCTGCCATGCCCGCCAGACGGGATTGAAGGTTAAACATACCTTATGAGAGTAGGAAATCTACCTGCCAGTGATATGCTCAGAGCACCCAGTTAGAGTGAAAACAAGGCGTTACAGGAGTGAGCAAGAGCGAGAATGGGTAGAGAATGAGATTGAATCACAGCCACTATGTCGTCAATATGAGCGTCAATCAGATTTGGTGCTTTGTCATCAGATCTCATCCTACTCATTTTCATTATACCTTAGCTTTCTCGCTTCGAGGAGTTAACTGGGAGAGCCCTTAATGCGCTGTAAGTCGGCTGCTTGGGGCTCTGTGATCAGTTTCTTCTCGTAGTTTCCCGGTTTCAACCACAAGGCGGTGTCATCGCAAACGCACCTGGTCCCTCAACTTGACTTCAACTCCCTCAACCTGACGACCACGCGAAGACCATTCGTCGTCAACATATCGAGTCAGATCAGAGGTGTCGTGACGAGCTTCGGCATGGATACAGCAGGCTAACGGACATAATGACCGCTCAGAGAAGCCTCATCCTGCTCCCGAAGACGTCGTGTGGGGCAAGACGCCCAGCGGTGAAGGTACGTTGGCGCCGTGAACCACTACACCACTGCCTCACCCGGCGCCCCTACACGCCGCCTCCTCACAACGCCATCTCTCCCTCCCGTCTACAATCGCAGAGGTGGTGAGCTTTCCTCTGACGGCCTCACCTCTGGCAGGCACTCATCCTCTGTTCCTCCAAGAAGGGAAAGCTCCCTGTCGTCGACAACCAAGGTCGCCTCACATCCCTCCTCGCCCATTCCGATCTTCTCAAAAACCAAAACTCAAGAGCAAACAGCTTTGCGCAGCTGCTGCCGTCCGTCGGTACGCGTCCCAACGACAAGGAGCGTCTCAAGCTCCTCGTCGAAGCACCTATGGTGTTCGTTCGGTACTACAACAACCCTCAAGCCACCGCTTCCTCCTTCGTCGAGGGTCCCTGGTACCGAAGTGGTGACGTTGGCATCATCGAAAACGGCGTCATGAGACTCAGCGGTCATATCAAGGAAATCGTGATCATTCACGGTGTCTCATACGGTATTCCCGAGCTTGAGACCCACCTTCAGACCATCGAAGGTGTCTCCCACTCTTTCCTGGCTCCTGCACCATACCGCGCTCACCACCATCGTCAACGTCGCTCACATCGTTCAGCCCACTATTGGCACAATGTTGCCTAAACGGGCGTACGCATGAACCATGCTTCGCGCGTACGTTAGCGACCCCTCCCCTCCCCCTCCATCCGCTCAGCAAGTATCAGCGAGACGTCAACAATTCTCTTGTTGCGCTTGCGCTGCTACCTCATGGACATCATCCCTCAAAAGGCAATCCAGCAGTCAATCATATGATGCAATCACTCTGCGCCTAGGCCTGTCTAGCCTGGTGGCGTCATTGCTCCTTATGACGCCATTGTCATCCTCCATTTCCATTTTCAGCCATTGCAATCCTCAAGCCTCGCGGTATATAAAGGTCCCCTCACCGTTCCTGCCTGCAATCACTTCGTTTCTCTCTTCCCTTCACCATTCCCACTCTCTCCCAGCTTCATTGCTGCCCGCCCTCTTTATGCCCTCTCCCTTTATGTCATCCTAATACCCATTTGCAGCCTGCCCCTTTGACGCCTCTTCACACTCGCCATCAGCATTCGCGCCATTGCTCGCTCAATACCTGACCGCCAGCCTTCACTCGCCACCCACCCCTCGTACGGCCCGCCCCCTTCACGCCTCTTCATACCCACCATCCGAGTCAGCATTCGCGCCATCACTCGCCGCTCCGAGTCTTCTCGCCTCCCGCTCAACGCTCATCCATTCACGCGTCACTCCAATTGCATCGCTGTCATGTATGTTCTGACACTCTCTTTCAATCTCATGTAAGTTGCCGTTGGTGTCTCAAATCCCCACTGCATTTAACGAGTTTCCACTCTCCAGCCACTATGCTTACAGGCCTCATTGGCCAGTGCTCATACACAGGACGATGCCATTCATTCCTCCCCCATACCCTCCCACACGGCGATGTGCGTGTGGTGCAGAGGTACCGCTTCACTTCGTCACCGCAAGCAACCTTCGTAATGCAGGTCGACCGTATTACGCAGTACGTGTACCTTCACATGATGCCTGTCATAAGTTTGCTGATTGTTTTGTATATTCAGTGTAAGGAGTGCCGCAGTTGGTATCGCTGGGGTGATGGCTTGGGCAATAGCCCCAAAACGTCTCCCACGACCTCACCTGTGGTTGATTCTCAAGGTAAGCAAATTAAAACTCTGCGTGTTCTTGCCTCACATTATGATGTCTCTGAGAAGGGCCATCGCAGTTGTCCCAGCCCATTGCTGGTCCTTCTTGCCGACCGACCGAAGTGCCGCCACCTACTCAGCAGGGCACGGACTCAGAGACGTGCGCACACTTCGCTTGCCAAGTCAGGCGTATTGGTCGTAAATGCAGGCGTCGTATGTGTCGCAAACACTGTCGAGTGTCCGGCGGATGCACTGCCGATGGGCATATTGTGCCCGGTCAACCTTCTCTTCCTGAGTCAACACCCTCTACGACTAATCATGATCTGCACTCTCAACCCACGACGACCCACTCCGCCAGTACCTCTGTTTCTCGCCCGACTCACTCCAGTCCTGTTTCAGCTCCTCTTGTCGCTTCGTTCTTGTCTTCCAATATAGATCCTCAACTACGCCATTCGAGTCTGGCTGGCTCTGCGTCGCCTCCCAGAGAGGCGGAGGCATATATCCAGTCCTCACGGTCCACATCATCTGTTGCCTCTACCTTTTATTCCCCCGCATTAGGTCAGCCTGCAGAAACCTCATCGCCTGTGGGGCAATCCACAAATCCCTCTACTTCTTTGCTTCATACGCAGTCCACCACCATCGCAGTTGCTGATGCCACAATCAACCCTCGCTATGTATCGCAACTTCGCCCGATCTTCGTAGAGCACATTGCAAAGGTTCATGAGAAGGCAGAAGAAAAGCGAAAGGAGGACCAACAGCGCATGCAGGAGAAAAGAAGGATGCTCGAGCGCGTCATTGCATTTAGCTTTCATCAGGTATGCTGTGTCCTTTCATTTAGCGCTGACTGGCATACTAACGAGTTCTCCAGAATGATGCCGAGCCTGTCACAGTCGCCTTTCAGGATGGCTTTACGTATCCATACTTCAAGCTCACTCACGCGGTTTTGGTCGACCTCGAGCTTGCAGACCCTCATGATGATACTACCCTCTGTGCTCCCATTCACTACTTCGATCTGTCGCTCGACTGTTGGGTCAAAATGAAGCCCGGCAGCGTCATTCAGCTCACTAAACCTTCTGAGAAGTTGTTCTTCAAGGGCACCAATGTTACCTCGTATCCAAATTTTGACCGCTACCTTACTGGACCTGGTACATCGAGCAAGACCTCCAATGTTCGCACGATGCTCACGCAGGAACGGGCTTATGTCAGGCGCGCTCAGGTTTCCCTTCCCACAAACCGACGCCGGCCCAACAGCTCTGCAAAGCATCGGGTATCAACTGCTACTACAACGCCATGCCAGCTCGACATCGAACGAGAGGAGATAGATCTGACTGTATCCTCGTCCGATGATGACACTATGGCAAAGACGTCACAAGCTTTTTCTCATCAACGCAAGCGTCTCCCTTCCTGTGATCCACCCTTCTCACAAGCGCGCAAGGTGCAATGTGGAATCGAGGATCCTGCCACATTGTCATTCAATGAAGAGTCGTCGTCAGATGGTACGCATGCATCCCTTCTGCTAGGAGGCATATGCTAATCCTTGTTAGGCAATCCCATCTCTCCTGATGCCCATAGTGACAAAGCTTCAAGAGTGGCGGTTCTTATTCCTGGTGTTGATGCTTTTCGGGCAAAATTCCCCTCGAGCTTCTATGCGATCGATGTTCACCACGGCTTCTGTCTCGAGCGTTGTGGCGAGCTGACGGTGGATAGTCAATTTTGCTCATTTTTTCAAGTTTCGTTCAAGGCATCAACCTATTACGATCACAAGGCACGATGGTTCAACGCGCCCCGAGATGCTAGAGATAAGGCAGTGGCGGCAGGATATAGTGAAGGAGGGTTGTATAGCAGGTTTATGGCAGCTTATCCAGCGAAGGACGCAGACCTCAAGGCAAGTAAACGTAAATTACGAGCTGCCTCCCAGCATAAATAGCATAGATTTGTATAATGTAGTTCTAATATTGAACTTATAGATTTGTATCTCACTCACGACGCTCAGACGAATCATGTACACACTTATAACAAAGGAATTCAGATGGTGTTAGAATCAGATAAGACCATGACAGAGACACAACAGGGACAAGAAGGTAACGACAATGCGACAAAAACAAGAATGGAAACAAGCAACTAGCGATGAACAAGATAACAACATAGGAACAAGCTATGAGATAGGCCAATTGCCGGGACGATGACCTTGTGCTTCAATCTTTGCGCAGGTAGCACGGTTGCGCCGCAAAATCATTTGGTCAAGGAAGAAATCATACTTATCAACCAGCATCTCCCTGCAGATTGCGTGGTATCCTCCCAACCATACGTTTGTCTGTTCTGCTGCAGACGAATTGAAGAACCAACCTTTGCCATCAGTACTGATGAGCTCTGGGTATGCTGCAGGGTTGCAGTGCTGCTGGCAGAAGGTATGCGAGGCCTTGTGCTTGGACTTGAAATGAAAGACGTCGACAGTGAGACCGATATTTGAGAAGAAGGCATCGTCTTTGACGTGTCGTGCAAGAGAACAGTTATTGTCGAAGAATATGTGGTCGGGCTTATGGGCTTCAATGCGAAATGTACGCTTGAGAAATTCCTGAAGCCCATGGTAAGAGATCAATGTGAGGGAGGGAACTGACAATATCATACCGCCACACTAGCAACACCTTCTGCGCCGAACATTGTGTCCCGTGCAAGGATGACCCCACAAGGCGCAACAACGATCTGCTCATTGTGGGTTCTCGACCGAGTAAACTTTGCCCGCAGTTTCTTGGTGGTAGATGGTTGTTGCTCGTCGACTGCATCAACAGAGAGTTCAGCTGAAGCGTCAAGGAGAAAAGACTCCGCCTCGTTGTCAAAATGAGTCATCTGAGCTAGTGCGCGTGTGTGGGGGTGAGCTGGGGGATGGGCAGCACGAGCTCGTTGAAGTCGTTCACGAAGCTGGAAACGGGACTGTCCTTTCTCCTGATGGGCATGTTCAACCTTCTGATGCTCTGGAGAGGAGCATGTTAGCTGACCACGAACAACGGGTTGATCACATTCGACGATGGCACAGGTGTGCTCAAGATGGGCGTGCACCTCGCAAAAACGATCTCTTCCACTGCGTAGTGGAATTTGACAGTTGTGCTTGCTACAGCATGGGTGACCAATGCAAATCCCGTCTGTAACAACAGCAGATGACTTGCGGTCAACTGTGGATGAGGATCAGTACAACGCAAGGACAAGTAACAGATTGAGTTGTGCCTACCCTGCCCAGCTGAGTTGTGAAACCATCGTGTACACTTGTCACAGAAGTGGGTGAGCTCGGGCTGCCCATAGAGGCGCATCCGTTGATTCCGCGCTCGAACAGCATCGTTAAATCGATCTTTATGATCGCCAGTGTGTTTGACGACAAGGTACTCCTGGCGATCCATGGCATCCTCAAGGAGACAATATATCAGAAATGCTGACCAGACATGTTCTGTGGAGAGCGTAAACCCAAACTGCCATCCCGAAGGGGGCTGCTTGGAGTGCGCCATTGCGGTGTTGTAGAAGCGAGCACAGGTAGTCGCAGAAGACCTAGAGCAAGGCCATCAGGCAAGCATGGTTGGATCATAACACTTCATGCGCACCAGCTATCCATCAATGTCATCCACATTTCTACTACTTGGCGTTCGACAAATTGATGCTCGCTGATTTGAATGATCGCAGGGATCCTGCCATAGTAGATACGATCGCCCTTGATGACCTTGAAGTTATGGTGATAGTTGATTTTGCATGCTATGCAATGATGGGAAACAACAGACCGTCAGTTGAAGATCATCCAAAGGCAGCGTGATCAGTACTTACCCTCACAGGAAAGATGGACAGAATACACAGGAATGGGACCCTCTGAAACAGTGTACAACACGGATTGACGTTGCTCAGCATGCATCATTCGCATGCCCTTCGAGGTACGGGGGCATGCAGGAGACGAGCAAAACTGCTCAGGCGGATATAGTGTTCGGACAGCTAGCAAGAGATGCAATGAGTATTGAGAAAGAAAGACATAATGTATATGAACACATACTGAAACCATGGGGATGACCATGGTTGTCGAACGTCCCAGTAGGATGTCGCAGGATGGATGTGATGCCATCTATATGCCAGATGGCGTCGTTGAACATTGCCCAACATTGTTGCACGGTGCTGATAGGCATACTGCATGCTTGTGACAAGAACCACTGGGCTGAGTCGGGGAGAACCGCTGGTGTTGTGATGGCAGCGTGGTTTGAAGGTTGAACAAGTAGGATGTCGTTCTTCAGCGATGCAGCACAAGCGAAGAACAACAGTAGAGAGGCGAGCGGAACAGGCTGCAGTGAAGGATTCTTCGCAATGATGGTGGCGAGCATCTGAAGATCCATGGTAGCTTGGACAGTGACGGTTGTGTCTCAGATGATGGTAAGCATGAGAGGTGTCAGCCATTGCTAAGTAGGGCCATGCCGCCACGGTGCTGTGGCACGTGACGACTGTTCGGACAACCGGATGTTCGGATGTTCGGAAAATTCATATCCCGGACGTCCTCCTCAAGGTGGTCTCTACTTCTCGCAGTTACTCGTCACGTGGTCACAGTCACGTCATAATACAGTATGACGCAATCTTGCGAGTCTGACAGTGAGTGATGTTTTTCGCGGCGACGTTCACGTACTAATCCCTAACTTTTCTCATTCCGGACGAACCGTGTTGAATCCTCGCACACTGGGGTCTCGCCGCACGGTCCGTGTGTTATCATCACTTGGAGCGAAGACTGCAATTCAGGTAACTTAACAACATGAGTTGATTCACTGTTGAAACTCACATTCATGAATCATTCCCCACCGAGACCCCACCGAGACCCCACCGAGACCCCATGCAAATAGTGACGCCAGCGGCTTGTCACCGCCAGTTTTCTTCGTGTTCGATCGATCATCATCCACTCTCGTTCTATCGTCCCACTCACATGGAGTTGCTGGTGTATCTGTAGATCGCGCAGCCCGGTCTTGTGACATTTCACTGGTGTACGCGCACATCGGAATACTTTGTGCTCAGTCATCGTTGTGTGAGGTACTTCGTCAGCGGGATCCGTCGCAGGTTCCAGGTTCTATGAAACCACCGGCTACCCAGAATTCTTCTGCGTATGTCAGTAAACTGCCCGTCAATTGGCATGTGAGAGTTGTAGCTTCAATGACTATCGGTTCTGATCTGGATGAACAGAACAGTCTAATCTCTTTCTTCACAGGTCAAGTACTGAAACAACTCACTCCTCCGGTACCAGAGCACGAGCGTTGTTCTCCCACCTCGACGGCTGTTAGGTCTAGCAAGCTGCGTGAGGCTCGCGAGCAGCAGTTCACCCAGATGCCATCATGCACATCTCTATTCGGGCAAACATGCCAATGGATTCTACGCAATCGCGCAATGCTACCAACGCCCTTTGACTTTGACGACCTTTATGGTGCGACATTTCCGCCTGACCTGGTTGCAAGTTTGTGGTGTAGCATGGCTTGGGGTCTTTTGGTGTCATGGTTTTTCAAAAGTTCAATGCAAGGTGCGTCATTATTGCTGGGCCAATGCTGACTGTCCTTGTCTGTACACAGGTGACACCCGATCCTGACAGTGAAACCGATGCACTGTCACCGTGTCAGGCTGTCAGCAGATACTGAGAACTTTCCGAAGCGGTGCAAGCTTCCGTGATTCCCGGCGACCTGTCACTTGGTCCGCCCTCTGGCGCAGACTTGATTCTCCATCTCGTTGGAACCCAACGCGCCGACGATCATATCTACCACGCAATCACAATGCATCGTCGGATCCGATGGTCGCACCGTGAGTGACGGGTATGTTGCACTGGTTTGCTATGACGTGCTTCCTGATGAGTGACCACACGCAATCGAGCGCCACCCCTATTAATCTTCATGCCATCGGCCGTCAGGAAGGAGCCACAAACTCACAGTATCCTCGAGGTGGACTTCTAGAGCAAATCCCCACCTTATCACCTCAACTACACGAAGTTGAATTCCAACAGAGTGAGATCGTTGGTCACTGCCACCCCATCGTTTCGTGCCTCCGAATGGGGCTGTGGTTTCACTTCTAGGCAAGTCCGCCGCTGGTATGTTTCCCTCTGTTGCCCTCATTTTCACTCATCATGTCTCCGTACTCCAGCCTCCCAGTTCCCAAATCAAACATGAGCAAGCAGCGCCCGCAAACGTGCAAATGTGCCTACTAGACCATCTCTTGTGTAATGAATTGCTAATCGCTACTTCAACGAAACAACACACAGCCCGCTATGCCAAGTCGCTTGGCCCTATACGCTGACTCCTATTTGTTGCTACTGTAGGATCTTGTATCGAGACCCCAGTACGCCTGTCAGTCCCGTTTTGCGATTGCCAAGGACACGCTTTTCTAGAAGGCCGTGGCCGAATGGGGGTAGCGTCGTGTTGTGTACCCATTCAATTGCTGCGAAAACTAACTCGAGTTGATTATCGTGAATGCGCCTGACACTTTGTGGGCAAAAATGAATGTTCCACGTCTCAGCTTGTCACCCTCGATTCCACCTTCTATTTGCTATTTCCGCCGTCTGACTTGTATTGTCGATTATACCGACGCAGCAAGGCAAAACACTCGAGACATTGTGGGACGTTTTTTCCTGTCACCCGGTGCCTGGGGTGCAGATTACAAGATCGTACACGCCCCCGCCCCGTGCCACGCAGTGTCATATGACAAGCCCTATAAGCCTCGCTAGTACATACCAAGAATCAGAAAGTACCTTCATAGTTCACCCCCCTTTACGTTGCCCCACCTAAAAAAAAACAATTTCAGAACAATGGAGAACGCGAGAAATGAACGTACCTGTTTTTCCAAGATGTTTCCGTCAGGGATCATACTTGGCGTATCGAGGGGATCACGATAAAGCTTATACAAGTTACTCGGCTGGACTTAATCTTGGAAGCAGATCCATCCGAAATGGGCGCATGCTATTATCGTGTGGATTGAGAGGAGCTTGGGTTGGATGTTTCGGGAAGAGTCTTTATGTATCGTGATCGATAATCGATAGGCTCCGTTGAATCCCGTACTTGGCATCGAGTAGCCCCCCCAACAGGATGACATGGGCGTATGACATGGGGATCAAGTCCAACTTTATCAGCGGTGTCTTTCCTGCGACCGACGCTCGGTGGGTGTGAGCATATACATGACGACAACGAAGATCGGGTCAATGATGGCCGTGCAATGACCCGTTTCCAAATGAGGCCTGAAGGCCTGATCGTTGAAGCGCCCCTGGGATAAGAACGCGAGTGATGGTTGCGTGGTGGTGGAAATGTATCAAGCATGGACCGGTGCCACTTGTACATATATAGACTTGTCGTGTGGATCACCATGAGTGCGCATCCTTGATAAGTGGGACAAGTGGACACGTTACGAAGATGTGGCGCGGAAGCGGGAATTGAGGCACGAACGCCATCTCCACTGGGCGTGTCCTTCTAGGACCTTGCATTTTCGAGTCCTCCTCGGCCCTCCCGGCGCCAAAAAGGCCCGGAATGAAAGCTTGAACGATCGAACGTTCACGAATGTGAATGCAGACGTCAAAAATGAATGACAGAATGAACTAAACTTGAGAAGTTGGGGACTGACGGCGGTGGGTGAATCCGCTGCAGTTGTTCCTGATTCCTGAACAACGAAGTCCGAATTTCTTGGCCATCGTGCAAGTGAAGAGCTTATTAAAAACGAATACCCAATTTAGACTGCCGAATTTAAATCGGTTTTGAGAGGGGGTGGCGAGTGAGGAAGTCGAACATTTATTGATATATACCCATGATGCCTAGCCAAACATGGCATGCATCATACTTCATATCAGCCGGAGCACCACATGTCTTGAGATTCATCACCTGGTGTTGTGTAGGAAGACAACACCAGAGGATCTATGACGGGCTGAAACAAGGAACAGCAACGTCATTTTCGAACGTAAGTATGAGAACGGAAGAGCTGGAAGGTTTGTCAGTGCTGAACTTTATCTCTAACTTGCTGACCTTTTCCACGTATGTCAACCGACGGTCATCTTCTTTTGGCCGTGGAGGATTTCTAGGTTCTAGTGTATATCCGAGCAGTACTTCTTCCATGAGAGTGGTATCACTGATATGTTATCGGATTGATCTTCTCATGTCCCAGGATCTGTATGTCGAATAGAATCGGGGTCAGAGTACATTCGAACAATACACGTGCGAGGTGCATGGGTGACCAAAATTAAGAGTAGGCCGGATTCGCGATATGAAACTTGTCAACCTCAACTGAGCTTTCGTCACGCGAGGAACGGGATATGACACAATGACATAATGGCATGAAGTGTTCACGAACTTCGAAGAGAGCGGAGGCGCCGATACAGCTGCGAATTCGGCGGTAAAGCATTTGCAATTTGTGAACGGCACCCTGGAATGTTCAAGTCGTGTGTTGTACCTTCTCCTCGTGAGAGTGGCAGGACGAATTGACCGAGGACTCGGGGATAAGTACACAAGCCTGGGATCATCCGGTGAACGACAGCCGAAAATTGTTCCGCGTCGGGAACCGACTGTCAGAAGCTATGTGTATATTGGGGTCCACTTCGTCGTCAGGCTCAAGGTTTTGTGAGACTACGAGGTGCCAAGCAGGAGGATGACTGAGACCAGGTACAGTGATATAACGCGTAGTCGATGGAGGAAGAGGCGAATTGGCATCAGAAAGTGTATGTTGCGACGTAGCTTTGACTTTTTTGAACTCAACCATGCTGGCACACGGTCACCGAAAGAGTGTGGGCCCAATGAGTGAGTGACAAGCGACGGCGACGGATGACGTGTCGAAGTGATAGGTACGACCACGATCATGGAAGAATACTGGAAAAAAGTGTGGCAAGCTCTGGCTGTTCAGGTTGCAAGCGTTGCCTGGGCAAATCGCGGCATCGTTGAAAGGCTAGAAGCACGGAATTAGAAGTAGAGATTGCATTGATTAAAATTGTACTTGTGGGATTAAAGAAGATTAGAATTGTAGCGCAAAAGGAGATTGGCCGAGGATGGTGGGTCGAGTGTGTGTGCTTTGATGAGGCAATTCTGGCCGAGGGGACGCACGTTTCTGGTTGCAGATGTTGACGATGACGAGTTCTTCGGTACGCGCGTGAGTGAGTCATGGCAGGCGCGATAAGTTCGGCAAGTTCC
>JBBPRJ010000028.1:0-25341 GCA_038092975.1 Chalciporus piperatoides | reverse complement strand
CAGCTGCTCAAATTGCAAACCTGCTGGTGGCCGTCAGCCTATACCGGCCGAACTACAACCTTTACGAACACAACTGCTACTGGTTTGCAGATGTGATCTTCGAAGGTTGCAAAAGGCTCTTCCCCGAGGGCCTCGAGCATTGCGTTAATCACAAGAAGCGTCGACAATATATCGTGGAGCTTCCTACCATTGAGACGGACATCATCTCATATATCTGCGAGGCGTATCAGGCTGAATGGACGGAGTTCATGAGGAGACCTAAGAAGGGCGAAGAATTACAGGTAGGTCTCTGTTCCACGACATTCATTCTGTTAATAACCATGCTGCTTCAATGGCAGGCATGGAAACGAGAGGCGGAAGACCAGCGCTGTGCTCGCGAACAGGCAGAACGGGCTCGTGAAGAGGCAGAATGGGCTCGCGAAGAGGCAGACCGGGCTCGCGAAGAAGGAGAACAGGTAGGTCTCTGCTCCATGACATTCACTCTCTAATAACCATGCTGCTTCAATGACAGGCATGGAAACGAGAGGCGGAAGACCAGCGCCGTGCTCGCGAAGCTGCAGAAAGGCTTTGTAAGGCACTCCTAGCTCGTGAAGGAACAAACCTCGATACGGTGGAAAGCCGTTACAAGGCACTGCTTGCTGAGGAACAAGTCCGTGGATGAGTTGAGGACTCCCGGTCAATCCTTTGCACTCGTATTCGTTTGTTATTTACCAGAGACTCGATCGGTTCTGCTACTCGGGTTGAGATACCTTCAATGTCGAGCAATGTATCTAAGTACGAAGTAGCGTGGCAGTGTTGCTTGAATAAAATTTCTTTTTTGGCACGCGTCAGTGACGTCTATGTCCATGAAGGCAACAACGTGCAGTTGCGAGTCTACACGGTCGACGACAAGCCACTCCCTGTAGGTCACCGGTGAACGCACAGCATGCCCCCGCACGTTGATCTCGTCCTCGTCTTTTGCGCATCTTCCAAACGAACAACGCTATCAAAAGAACAGATACGACGAGATGCGGCCAAGGCAGAACGGCAATACACTGCCCTCATAGATACTCTCACAAGGGCTGGCCTCAAAGCTGTCGGGCGACGTGGGGAGAATCAAGAACAGCTACTGGTTCTGGTCACTTGTCCACCAAATCTCCAAATCTCCTTGTTCGATTAGTCCACGGTGAACGGTTAGTCGTGTTCTCCGTCTGTCAGAAATCGGGATTAGTTTAATTTGTTTCGATCTATGCATTTCCTACCCAGATATTCCGACTTTTTATACGGCGTTCCCATGTCGAAACTGCCGTCTGCTGAAGCAGATCTCGCCACAGCCCCGCTCTCTCCCGCAGACCGTGTTCGGCTCGTACACGCTTACATCACGTCCACCCCCCAGGATGGCGGTTTGGGAATTACACCAGGTTGCAAAGAATGGGACCTGCTGGTATCCGTCATGGTACTTCACAATCAAGAGTTCAACGATCAATGGATTCGAGAGTGGACGCGACATAGAATAACATCAGTGGAGCTCGATAAAGTGAGAGTCAGGTGTGTCCCATCATCCTCTCACTCGTCCCAAGGTGACGCTCATGGTGACATGTCCCAGCTTGGCGACTCCGTCGCGTTATATTTTTACTTCTTAACCGCATACACTCGCGCACTCATTTTCCCCTCGGTGCTTGGCGTCGCATTCTATTTCTTTGGCACACCGTATTCAGTGCTTTATTCAACTCTTCTATTCATATGGTCTGTGGTATTCGTCGAGTGGTGGCGTCTTCAAGAACGAATTCTCTCCGTACGTTGGTGCACGCGCGGCTCTTTCCGGGTAGAGAAGCGAAGGGCAGATTACATTCCCAGCTTCCCATGTCGAACGAGCGGGAAGCATCATGCACGATCGCGAATGCACAAAAACCGATCGGGGAGACGCGAGAACGCAACGGGACACTCGAGTCAGGCAGGACGAACGGGATGGCAACGAAACACGTCGCGAAGGCGTCGATCGAAGGGGAGAAGCGGTCCCCAGGGCCGTACGAAGAATCGATGAAGACAGTCCAAGAAAGCAGTCGACGAGACGTACCGACGAGAAGCCCAGGACCCCACGAACCACTAGACGATGTCAACGACTCGATGAGCACAAACGCGTCGAAAGACGCTGAAAACGCGCCCAGCCGCGAAAACACGCGACCAGACGAGGCCCCAGCGCCAGTCGACAAATCGAGGCAATCCAACGAAGTCGAAGATGTCGCGATGATGCAAATTGCGAGTTGCGGCTCAAGACGATCGTGTCGAGCGATCCCGATGTCGTGGAAGTCGAACCAGGCAGCGAGACGAAGATGCTCGAATAAATTGAGCAGGAGGCCTCGAGACCGCGACGCAGAGACGCACGGAGGGCGAGGGAGATGGACGGTCGAATGCACGGTACAATCGCACGGACGCACGAGCGGAGTCATGCAGCCATACGGTCGCAACGAGAGTTTGCCAGGTCGACCAGGAGCGTCAAGAAGGTGATAAAGACGTTCCCGACTAACTACCGAACGCATCGAGTCGAATCGAATGAGGACGAAGTCGAGGAGTCCGAGTCGAGCGGGAGGAGTCGAGCAAAACGGTGAGCTCGATGCCAAGGACGGCGTAACGAGCGATCGCGCCGCACACCGCTAACGTACGTATGGCACGAAGACGCCGCTCGAATACGATTAGGCACTGGAGATGAAACCAAGCTTTGGGCTTCTGCCACGCTTGCTCGCAACGTACGCAACTTTGCTGGGACTCTCGTGAAGGTGAGTAACGATTCGGATTCGTTCGACAGCTTTCGTTCTCAATGCATTATGCGACCAGGGGTGATGACGAACTCGATCGATGCAGCAATCCACAACTTCGTTATCGCCCGTGGTGCTTATCCGTCTCCCTTTACTCTGAGCATCAACAATGTCGTTACACACGGAATATTGGACAAGTGAGTCGTATGTCAGCCGCCTTCGAATTGAACTCACAAACACCACTCGGCCCCTCAAGGACGGTGATATCGACGTGACCGTATACCCCGATGGATACCACGGCGCGGCGACACTTCACAGACTTTGCTTGTCGGAACAGTCGTACGTAGTACCCTACTCATCCTGATGCAGCCGCGTGAGCCAAAAAAGGTCGCTTCGGTCACGGCCGGTCGGAGTCCGAATTATAGGTCGATGGGTTCTGATTGGTCGGATTGGTCGACCTGCACATGGCGATGCTCCCCATTTGGCTGACTTCCCCAGCAGTGCTTCGTGCACGAAGTCCAGTGCTCGCAGTCTGCAAGTGGACAACATCCGACATAACAGTGCACAGGCAACACGACCAACAGCCAGTGAGTCATCCAATCCACTGTTTCACTGCCAGCCAAGCTCACTCAATCATCTCCCAGCTGAGCTCATCGCCACCCATACCCATGGCGCAATTCCTTGCGGGTGGATGAATAGCGAGGGCTCTGGAAGCGCTGTAAGGCAGCGCTCCGAGCCTGCTGACCTGTTCTCCACTGTGATGGCGGTTTCACTCATGGCGCAATTCCCTGCAGGTGGATGAATAGCGAGGGCTCTGGAAGCGCTGTAAGGCAGCGCTCCGAGCCTGCTGACCTGTTCTCCACTGTGATGGCGGTTTCACTCATGGCGCAATTCCCTGCAGGTGGATGAGCTCGTCTGGAGTTCATCCGCAGTGTATTCGCAGGCCACGGATGAGAACACCCAAAGGTATTTTTTTTTCCTGACAGCCTCACACTCTATCTGACTGAGTGCCATCGGCCGAAAGGATTTGGGCTATTTGGGAAGGAGGCGTTTCCGACAAATGTCACCCGTCCCCTCTAATCTCTTCGCTCACGATGCTGGTTTGGTTGGCGACGGTTGTTTTCGTCGTCGCGACTCTTGGTTCAGCTCAGACCACGACGGACTGTCACGACGCTGGGCTCGACACGGAATATTGGGCCAGTCGGTCGTGGATATATCGGGTCTGTCATGAGTGACTACGTCAACACCGTGCAAATTAACCCAGGCACCTCGATCCTGTACCAGTTCTTGAACACGGATATCACCAACGTCTTCAAGCAACAACTTGGCTGGCCAGGATATCTCGACGAACCTGAACAACGTCATCGCTGGTCTCGCCACACAGACGGCTGCCGCGAACGTCATTTGTATCAAGAATATGTTCTACCTTGGCGAGGTGGACTACTGGACTACCCCGCGGTGTTATAGAGCTATTTACTTCTCGTGTGATGGGATATCATCGGAAGTGGGAACGACAGGACAACTCTGCGCATCGTGCTGGATATCCGTGGTGTTGATCCCATCGTAAACCTGTCCCGAAGTGCTCGCCTCGCTGATCCGAATGAGCTATGGCGATTTGGTTCAGGGTGAGTCTGCGTCTCGTCGCCTTTTCATTTACTTCAACTCGTTCCCAGGTTTGATCGATGGGCAGCGCGTTTGCGTTCGCTTTGATTCCTCGCTGCCGCGAACTCTCGCGTTCGACTCCTCGACAGTCTGTCGGCTCGGAGTTCTCGCCATGCTTTACAAACCGTGCTGTTCACTCAACTCATCTATCGACTGATCAGGCCTACTCGATTGATTCTCGGACCGTGCGAACATAGCGGGCTTTGCCACGCAGGTGGCCTTCCCAACTTATTGTTTAACGCACTCGAAATGTCGGCAATGGGGAGTTCCTTCAACTCCACATTTCCCCCACGGCGACCAACCATCAGATCCCTCAGGCTCGTCTCGTCTCCGCTTCGCTCTTGAAACGATGTCGGGCTGGCGCAAACACGTTTTCACTCCAGCGACTCGTGCAGAGATTCTATCAGAACTTTACGATGCTGTCCGGGGGTCCATATGCCCATCTCTTCCCTCCACTCTCCCACTCGAGTCTTCCGATGCCTGCCACTCTCCGCCAAGTCCCAGCTGACCTCGGTTTCGCAGGCGCAGGTCGGGACGACCCAACAATGCCTGGACGTCCTTGTGGACATGTATCCACCAAAGGAGAGAGCTGTTAGGAGATGAATCAGGGAGAGATGAACGGAACATCTCCTGTCTCCAGAAATTGTGCACTCGACGCCAGCTGTATCTTGGGTGGACGCTGCTTCCGTGCCGGCTGCCACAAAGATCACAATGTCCGCTTCGTCATCGCACGTCAGTCGGGAGGCTGTTGCGACTGTGGAGACGCTGACGGTTGGTGCCACAGCATTCAATGACCTCACCGCCCTCCCGTCCAAGAGGTCGATCGTAACATTGTCTTTATCCAACGCTTACACGCCCCCGGTGTCCTTTCGCAGTCAACCTCTGTTGTAGAAAGCCCTCCTGTCCCTCATTACCCCTTCCACGTTGCTTTCCCTGAACTTTGAGACAATATGGGCCTCATCAGCGCATACGCCCTCGATTTCTTGTTAGACACCCTCGACAGCGCACCAGACGAACCAACCGTGCCAGCGAACGAAGCTGACCTTCGGGTGCAGCCCACGGCGGACCCTATGAAGAAAGACCAATATTGTGTCATCATCCGGCACCGGAACGATGACAAGCACCCCTTCGATGAAGTCATTCAACTCGTTTGCGACACGACAAACCGCGATCGAAGAGAAGCCACGTCAATGGCTCTCGCCGTCGACACACTCGGTCGCGAGATCATCGACATGAACACCAACGTCCCACGTCTCCTTGAGAGAGCCCACGTTATCTCGAAAATTGAAACCGGTATTCCCATCCTGAGGGCCCATGACACATTCAGAAAGCAGGTCGCTACGGTGATAGTCGAGTGGCTACTTGACGTCACGCGCAGCAGACGTGGAACAGACACGCTCATCATCCGCGAGGTGATCACTGCTGAACTGGTTTCACCCAGACGCCACGAAAGCCCTGCAACGTCATTCCCAGACCTTGAGAGCGAAATCGCCCGTCCGTGTAGGATCGACAGGTTGTTCCCTGAAGTCTATCCTTCAGTCTGATTTTAGCACCAGCAACCCCTTCTACTTTCCTGCCCTCGCTCTTAACACAACAGTATCTTGGATGTGCATCCAATACCTCTACCGTTCTGACCGAGGAGGAAGTCCTGTGCGTTCAGCAACAACATGCAGGAAATATTGCCATGTCAGCCTTCAACCTCAACTTATCTTGGGGCATCGCCGTCGGTGGAGACTATGTATTAGGGATGGGGTCTATTCACGAGTGCCAACGATCTGGTCGACGAACGAGTGCGAGTATTGCTACCTCCTCCCGACGACACTCGCACCTGATTCCCCGCCTTCCTCATACCCTGCCCAGCTTCCACTTGTCTTCAATGAGATGCAGGTATCTAAGATCTTGAATCAGACGACACTATACCCCTATGACACTGCGCCATCCCAGGACGGCATCTCCGGGGCTGTCCTGACGCTCGGGCGGCTTATCACAGACTACTACGTCCGCTGCCCATCGACCTACCTCGCCTCACTCGAGACGAACACGACAACCCAGGAACTGCATACGGAATCCTCTGGGCTGTTGTCCTTGGCCCTTGGCAACCCAACGACACCCAACCCAAGAACCTGTGTAGGCCAAGTATGCCACGGCGACGAACTCTACTACACCTTCGGGACGGCGGAGACAGACAACCTTTACCAACCACTCACCCTGCAGCAGGTGATGACGACGCAAGAAACAATCCAGCGGTGGACCGAACTTGCTTGGTCTGGGAATCCCAAACTACGAAGGTGCCATTGTGGAATGGGCGCCGTACACGGGGAACAACGAGTATATCATGAACGTGACGGATACTATTCAGCCGTACGGTGTCGCCCAGTGGGATTTCATTGATAGTCAGCTCGGGCTTGTCTTTAGTGACGGCGTGCATTGACCTTCTGACATCTGTCCGTGGATTTCTTGGGTACCACGCCGAATTGCATATGGTTAGAGGACTGGAGCGTGTGTGTGCATGCCAATGTCATGTAGATAAGATTCGAGAAGTTTTTCTACCGATGCTCAGAGCCCTTCGTTCACATCGTCTGTCAATCGGCGTGAGATGCAGGTGTCAATTCCGGCACTATGGAAAAGGAAATCGGTGATAATCGGCGGGGTTTTCGGTGAAGATCAGCAATCAACCAGCAGTCAGGTGATCGCTGGGTACATGGTGATAGTACTTAGGCTCACCAGGTACATAGACTGTTGAATTGTAACCACGGCTTTGTACCATGCATCACGCAGTTGATCATCACCCCCCTCTCACCATGCAACCAAATGCAGTTGCTTACCCGCCACCTGGACCGCGGTTTTAATCACCTCTGGATACACCCGGCAAGCGCGACTCATCTCGATCACACTTTTCTCGCCATGAAAACTGATTCGGAACCCTTCGAATAGGGAGTCCCATCAACATTGATCATCTTCCCGCTTACTTGCTCCCACTCCCGCCTCCACCATCTTGGTAAGTCATGCATCTGAGCGCGTTCTCGTGCCTTGACCACAGCGGTCTATCACTCAGTCAGATTGTGGAGTTCAAAGAAACTCGAGAAATACAGATGCCAACCAACCAACTCATAACCAAAAATATATAAAATATGAAAAGGTCCAAAAAACGTCCAACTAGATCTCCATCGTCCGTAGCATGTCGGCAAAAGAATTCATTTGTTCCTTCTTCTTGGCCTTCTTCTCTTCTCGATGCTTGGACATTGGCTACTAGTCGGGGTGATTAGGGCGTTGGAAGACAGTTTAGATATGTCTGAGGCACTAACCTGCGCTCTGTCGACTGATTATTGACCACCTCGTTGTGTCCTCCGTCGAGAGAAGTCTTCCCAGACAGGAGTAAACTCGCGAACAACCGCGGCAACCGAGTCTCTTCCATCCACTGTCATTCCACCATAAGGTTCCCTGGCCCACTTCTTGCTCGTCTTCACATCTCCGCCAAATATCTGACCGAGAACTTCCAGCGCGCAGTACGTGAACCACGCACTGCGCAACTCTCCGGACGAAGCAGATGGTAGGTGGTGACGATTGAGCGCCAGTAGCAACGCTGCGAAGTGACCGACAGACGGCGCTCTTGAAGGTTTGGGATACTTGATAGCATGAACCTCCACCCAGCTCGAGATGTGCCGCATTACACATCGTTCAGTCCCGTCGTACGACAACTTGACTCTATCGCGGATCGGTGGAGTACATGGAGTGTTCCGGTCGATGGGTCCATTCTGGTATATGGCGCCATCTGAAGATGCAGATGATACGTCCGATGTGACAGGGTCTCTGTCTACGAGCATGATGGCTTCCTTTCCCGAAGGATGCCGGATGTACACGAGAAGAAACTCTTGTTCCAACCCAGACATCGTTCGACAGTGCACAATCCTGCGAATTCGACATTCCTTGCTGTCTGGTAGAGCCTGTATGCTGTTAGCCCACAGGCCGGCGGGAGCATTGTATTCTGTGGAGGGAAAGAGTGCGAGAGGGAGTGATTTACTTGAAGAGCTGTGGTCTGTTCGACGCTTTCTAAGCCGGAGAAAGGCCAGAAACTTGAAACCCATGTTGCCAAGGATTGAGAGTTTCACTGATGACGCTAGAAATCTGTCAGAAAGTAAAAGGGAAGTTTCGAGCAGGCAGCAAACCCACTTCGTCAACCACAATGTCAACTGTAACTTGTGACGCCAAGGTCCAAAAGGTCTCCGCCCACACCGCTTCCGCTAGCGCGGCCGACGCTTTTGGTATTGCCACCACCAAACTTACTTAGGTCCCAGCAAATACCGTAATAGTCGGTCTCAAGGGGACTACCGGTACTTGGTTTGCCTTCCACCATGCGTGTGCCTCCGTCTCATAGCGGATCAGCGGTGTCTTCAGCTGTGACCGCCAACACCATGGGTCACCGACTCTCTGCCGATTCAGCGGCTGTATTGGGAGGTGGCGTACTCGCGCGTGGACACTCCGGTTCGACGATGTCCACGGCATCGTCCTCCCCTCGTGGCCGTACTGCCTAGCATAGCAACATGTATCTTTTTTGACAAGTCTCACATCCCCCATCTCAATATTAATGGTCTGTCAGCATCGACAGATGCATGCATCAGTTTGTAAAAACACTCGCTATGTTGTGCTAAACTGTGCAAAGCGCATGCAGGGCCTAGCATCTACGAGGGCTTCCTGGAAGGCGCATCCGCGGATCCTGCGGGAGGTGTCGTCGGCGTCTCGGTCACCACCGATCGAGCTTGCTCCGTGGGCTAAGTGGGGCTTTGTGCTGTTGGCTCCGGTGTGTTGGGTTGAGGTGGCAAATAGCCTTCGGGCAGGAGCATCTCGACTATCTCGACCATCCGTGGACTTCTGGCTGCGACGCCGTGCTCTGAGGCAGACGAATTGAGGGTGAATACAACAGTTGGTGCGAATAAGGTGCGTACCCGTCTGGGCCAAGGCAGAGAGGATCGTCGCGCCTGCTTTCTGCGCCCCCCATTCCGAGCTCCGTAAGCGATCCAAACCCCTCTCGACGAGTTTTCGAGTCCAGGGACCGTCCTGGTCTAGAAGGATGCCAGCTACGAGGTACGAATGCGGTCCGTTGGAGTGCATACCGCAGGACCGAAGTCACCAAAGATTTGGAATCCCTCTACCTGGCCAACGGCGTCATAGAAGTAGTCGAGTCGCAGCATGTCGACGATGAATTTGGGGACGCTGCTGTTGTCTTTAACAGCCTCCTCCATGTCGTCTGATATCAACTTCAGGCTTCAGCCGTTTGAGTGTCTCGACGGAGAGGAATTGACCTACCGTACTTCAAACGCGTAGCTAATGCACAGGCTGCCAAGAGCGATGCATCTTTACGCTCCAACTGGTCGATGAGGATTTCCAAAATATGGATGTCGCGCAGGTATGCGTTGATGGCGCCGGCTGAGGGGCGATGAGCCCGGGCAAGCGATCGAGCAAAGGCCAACTTACTCTCGCAAAGTTTCAAGATTGTCATAGTAGCAGCGGCACGTTCCCTCGCGTTTCCCTTCTGTACGGCCTTCTTGAGCTCTCCAATGAGTTTTCATTGTTGGGGAAGGAGATTTTGAGCATCTGGTGCAAATATCGTCAGCCGAATCACAACGAACGCTCTCAACCTCACTGACTTAGTCCAAAAGGCTCATGCAGGATATCCTGTCCAGGACCTGCACCATCTGCACTCCGGTTATCTGAGGATGCATGCTCATTTCCGGGACTCAAGCGGGCCAACGCGTTGGCGAGATTAGTTCGAATATCCCCATCGTGGTGATCCAGTTGTTCTGCAACTCTGGTTAACAACAGCTAACTCGGCTCGAGGCCCTCGGGCGCACCTGCTTCGCTCCGATCATAGAGGAAGGGTGGTGCTTCGACCGCGAGCAGACCAACGAGCGACTTGTTCTTCCTCGCTAGGGCCCGGAGCCTCGGCTTCACCACAGCACATGCAGGTTTCGCTGTGAACAAGCGTCGCCTCTTCGAATTGCAGGAGCCAACAAAAGCTGATACCAACCTTCTGGGATGCGGGCCAAAGCCATCACTACCCGGAGTGAAGCAATCAGGCGGTGCGGATCTGCAGGAAAGAGAAGGTGAGTACGAGGAAAATCATGGTGTGATTACGCTCACGTGCATCCCTCCGCTTCCAGCATCTGTAGGAGCCTGGACCTATCGGAACCGGGTGGGTTGGAACCAAGCTTCTGGACGAGTCCTGCCGTCCGTCCTCTGCGGAACTGTAAGCCACCGAGCCAGACTCGGCCTAACACGTACGCACCGCATTCCAGGAGGCAGTTGACGCCATCCGTTGCCTGTGAAAAGTATGGGCCTGGTTGCTGCACGAATGCATCCAGGAGTGTCATGAGGCTCTCCATCACATCTTCGGTTAAAATACGATCCCAAAGGACTTGGTGTTTCGTCAGAGGTCGGAGAAGCGCGACCACTCGTGGGCAATCGCGGTGCTTGTGTGCAGCTAGAATGTCGGTTAGACATTTCTTTGCTTCGTCGAAAATCCTTTGCAGGAATTGGATGTCGCTGGTGTGACTGGAGTGATCACTCTCGATCGGGTCGGGGCTTCGACGATCACTAATTTCTACGCAGACCCCCTCGGGAATCTGCGAGTGTACCGTTCAAGTTCCTCTGCCCGCGTCCGCAATTCAACAATCTTGGACCCTGTGTTGACGGGTGCAGTCACTGGTTTCTAACGGACACTAGGGGCCGATTTGAGGTGTCATCATGCTGTGATCTGTTGGTCCACGAGAGATCTGGTCTGTTCTGGAGTTTTTTCGTCAACCTTCGATTATCGTCCTCGAAGCGACCCTGTAGAGTGCGGCGTGTAGAATCGCCTGTGCATGAACCGTGTTCGACCTAGATTCCCTCCACCTTTTAACGTTCACCTCCCATTCGTTCCACGCCCTCCATTTCCCTTTTCTCCCTTCGTCCTACACCATGGCAGCGGTTCCTATCATTGCGTCCCATTTCATAGGTGAGACGATGATGCGTACCCAATGCAACATAATCTGACATTTCATAGGCGTCATCTTGTGCAGTGTGTATGTTTCTTTTCATGACTGTTGCCTCAATATTCGGCATAACATCCTGACGAACGTCGAGGCTATATGGGTTCACACTAGCCCAGACATGGTACTACTTTTACTCATTTCCGAAAGATAGTCTGCACACCAAGCTCCTCGTCAGTCCGTCTGCTTGATACCGCTCACCCGCTCACCCACACTCCTCTTAGGTTGTATTCCTGAGGTATTTTGTTCCCCGGGGAAACGACCGAGAAACTTATTGGGCTATCAACTCAGCGTCCTCGGTACAGCCCAAGAAGTACTCGTCTGTGCGTCAATATACGAGTACACGATAGTTTGGTCAGGGTATCCAGCCATGGCGTCTTATGTCACAAAGTAAGACTTGTTCACCCTGTTGCAAGATCGCATGTGCCGCTCAGATTGACGATGTTCACTCAACATAGGTCATTTGAGGTATGGTGGCACAAAGACCTGCATTCTTAGCTGATCAATAACTACCTCCCCAGGCATCGATGGGTATCTCGGTGAGAGTTACAGCACCACTGGTTCTATGTCAGCCTGACATTCTTTGTGCTAGTCCGTTATTGCGTTTGCGGTTCAATTGTGAGTAAAGCCGCATCTTTTGTTTCTTCATTTTCACGAACTCGGTGAATAAGGATATACGCCCGCCGAATATGGAGATGTGAGTTGCCTGTCCTTCCGCAACTTATTAACCTCGGCTGCTGAATTGGGGAATGTAGTAAGCCTCTGCAACAGATTGATGACGTTTCCAATCGTAAGTTGAATCGCCGTTCCGCGTCACGTCATCCTTTGATCCGCGACCCTGTAGGTTGTTTTGGCATTCATTGCATTAGGTATGTTCCAGCCGCTACACCTCATCCGACAGCCTCATCAAACTCAATCCATTTAGGATGCGGGGCAGGTGAGCCTGGATTAGACCTCGACACCGTTTACGGACTTATTATTGCCTTGGAGCTATGCTGATAGAAACGTAAGTAACCATTCTCCCACCTTTACATCCTGATGTTGGTATTGACGGAGACCGTTTCATAGCATTCGAATCCCGCAATGGCGGAATACCCGAGGTACCAGTGTCAGTCCGTTCTTCAAACTTCCCAGAGTCATCGACTTATTTCCACTCGTCGGAATCGTGCACGTTGCGCTGGTTCATGTCAAACATGCGCTCGATTCCGTAGCTCTCGGCACTGATATTTTCTCTCGCTTCGATTGCCTGCGATCTTCTCATTGCCGGCTCCCAAGTCTATTTGTTCCGCAAATCGAGAACGGGCATTGGTCGGTAAGTCCCTTCGTCTGGACGAGGAATCCGTCAGGTCAATCGTAATATTAGCTTGGGTGGTCTCATCACAAAGTTGACATTTTTGGCGGTGAATGTTGGCCTGCTCACTAGGTAACATGGGTTATGACTGTGTTGGGACACACTGATCAAGACTGGCTTTCCGCATCAGCGCCGACGTGACTATTTTTGTTATCTTGGTATGTCACTTTTTGAGGTTTCATCAAAGGTACTGTATTGACAGACTCCCTCGCCTCATCCCAACAGTTTATCGTTTGTCCGTCCAACGGCGGCTTCATCGTTCCTTACATTTTAATGAGCTATTGTATGTCCATTACTTTTCTTCCCCCACCCAAAGCTCACTCGGGCCGCCGAACATCGATCGTTAGTCTACCTCATATCGTTTCTGAGCGTGTGAGACCCCTATATATATTGTGCCAGTCACCTTCAGACTGACTACGACGATCGGACCTTTGCAGACTGAACTCGCGTGTTCTCCTGCGCGAGTTAGTGGACAGAGAGGAGGTAAGCCCGCTTCTCCGTCCTCTATTCCCATCTTTAAGATCGACCACGCCATTCGGTAGTTTCCCTGCCCAAACATCGTTGCAAGCACCGCTTGCGAAGAACTCGCAGCGCCCTGTCCTTATCCCTCTCCCTCAACACTTCCACCTCATTGTCCGCCCCCCTGCGCATCGCCGCCCCTGTCCCCATCGTCTTCACATTCGTACCCACCCTCACGCTTGCGAACCGGCACACCAAGTCCGGTCGTGCCTCGAGACGCGTCATGCGCCGAGTCCAACGACAACACGTTGGATGTCGTGGTGGTACCGAGGATTTGAGAACTCGGCCCTGTGGACATGACATGCCTCTTTGCTTTGTCCGCTCGTTCGATGTTCGGGGGGTTCGGTTGGGGTCCGCGCGCGCGTATCAAGGGTGCGATATCAGGTCTCGGGTCTCAGGTCTCTGGTCTCGGTGCATCGTTCAAGTTCACGGGGCTCCTCTAACGAGGACTTTGAACTCGGACGAGTCCCACGTATGGACGGAGACCCCTCCCATCGGACCGTCCGCGTGTAACTTACATACAGTATCCGAAGAATTCTCCCTGAAACGCTCGAACCTTGACGCGAGTGTTGTGTCGCTTGTTACGACTCGGAGGTTTTATCGGCTATTATTCAGAGAAAACACAAAACTCTGTGTAGTACCGTAAAGGTAGTGCTGCCGCGAGGTGAGGTCAAGGTGAGGTCAAGGTAGCGTCGGAGTTTTACCTCAGGATTCCACTGTGGGCTCCCCGGTTACTCCTACCTTCCCCTTCTGTTGATTCCAGGATTCCGTTGGGCGGCAACGGGCCAGTATGGCTTATGTGGTCACTGGTCAGCTCTTCTCCCTCCCTTCTGCATGAGTCCAGAGCGAGCCTTGCTGTACACTCTACGCTGACGGGTCCTGGTGCTTCTCGTCGCATCGAATCCGGCGCTGCCATTCGTGGAGATCTGGGATGAGCTTGAATGCTGCTGGAATGACTTCGAGGGTCTGTGCGCCCCCATGCAAGCAGCTTCCGTACTGCCGGGGGTAGCCTCATCTGCGCCGAGGGAGTTGAGGAGCACTTCGTTAGTGGTTGGCAAATTTTCATCTTCGAATCCTTTAATGTAACCCGCGAGGCACTCCAGCGCTACGGGACGGATAGCTGCACATCCCCTTCTGATCATGCGATCCCCGCCAACCTCCACAACTCCGCCTTACGCCGGTGTCGAAAACCTCTTCCTTCATGGATATATGTCACCCGTCCCCTCTAATCTCTTCGCTCACGATGCTGGTTTGATTGGCTTGTTCTCGACGTCGCGACTCTTGGTTCAGCTCAGACCACGACGGACTGTAACGAAGCTGGGCTCAGCACGGAATATTGGGCCAGTTGGTCGTGGATATATCGGTTCTGTTACACATCCCCGCAGAACCAATCCAGATCAATAGAACCCTCACACCCACCTCGATAGCCAGTCTTCGAATACACCTACGCTCGGCTTGTACCACACCCAAGACCCGACGGGCCCAACCGCTTTCCGATTCCTACCTATACCTCCACTTCGCCGTAGACAGCACGATGGCAGCCCTGACCCCTCCACAGGCATCGTCGAGTTGGCAGCACACAGTCGAGGACATTGAGATTGACGACAGAGGCATTTGAGATGAATAAAAGGATTGGTGATCCGAAGCTGCCTGAGGATCAGCTTGGGTTTAACATCGTGAGTGGTGGATGCATTTCGATCTAAGGCGGGTGACAAGAAGGCTGACAAGCTGCTTCAAGATCTTGTGTTGCAGTACGGTGTTCACCCCCCATTGGTGGCAAGCCCCAGTCGTGGAGGCGAGGGCGCATTATGCAGGAAGCTGTCCGTACTACAGCACGTCCTGTATTGGGAAGGTCTCGGATGGCTTCGTGACGATGTTGGTATCAGGTCCTTCCCTTGCTGCCGAGAGACATTCTCAGGACGACGCCATTATCGTGCAAGCGCAGGTTTCTTCTCGTCCTCCGCGAGCTGACGCCTATCACCGCAACGAATAGTTCCTGAGAACATCTGCATCCTCGAAAACACACGCCATCTCCATTCATCTCAATCACACCCTCCCCGAAATCTTCGCTTTGTTTGACCTCGCGCATCTTTGGACCATCTCCTCCATCCATTCAAACGATTCAAACTCGCCCAGCTCCGTTGACAAACAGCGTGTCAAGGCACAGGTCAAGTCTCCCCTCATCCCTGAAATTATCGCACGACGCAGTATCGAGTATGTCAAGCAAATTTTGCGAACGGTATGTGTCGACGATGCGTGGTTCCAATGTGGAGCGCATCCGGCAGTGCGCGGCTTCGAACGGGTGGAAGGAGGGTTCGGACTATGTCCTTGGGCATCGTTCCATCTGGTTGTCCTATCAGGCATGGAAGACGGCCGAGGATGTCGAGCGGACTGCTGAAAAGGAGCAGAGGAAACTCGGGCTTGATGACGACGCGAGCGCTATAGCGGACGACGCTACGGAGTACACCCACACGGACGTTCACGGCCCCGATATGCTCGATAACGAGAGCCGTGATAATCTGTTGATGGCGCGCGTTGGCAGTCGTGGATCGAGGTACCAGGATCCCAACCAACACATGCCGTATGGCGTCAGCGGACTGCCTTCTCCTGGCCTTCAGGCGCCTGCGTACACGGACAACGAGGATGGTTGGGGGTCGGAATGGGATAAGAAAGGAGGCACCCCTCGTGGTTCACCTGCGTATCCATCAAAAGAAGCTAATATGCGAGTCAACGCGGCGCCCACTGCAGTCGAAGGAGTCCCGACAAGTAGCTCGCGCCGATGGTGGCTCTATCTCGTCTGGTTTTGTACGGGACTGATCCCGTCGTTCGTCCTTCACTACATCGGCAGGATGAAACGCCCCGACGTTCGCTTGGCATGGCGAGAGAAAGCACCATCTGCATCCTGATTTTGCTCATGCATGCCGTCGTCACCTTTACATCGTCGAGTTCGGTCGCTTGCTCTGCCCCGACTTCGACAAAGTTTGGAATTTGAACAAGGTCTCTCAGCATAGTGGGAATATGGATTGGGGGGTCTCGATCCAGGGATCGGTCTACGACTTTTCGAACTTCACCCACGGGGACCACAGCGACATGGTCGGCATCGTCTTAAACTCCGCCGCTGATCTCAGCGAGTTCGTTGGGCAGGATCTCACTGAATATTTCCCCCCTCCGCTCGTCCTCGCATGTGCTCCATTGGTCACACAGGCCTCGCTGGAATTGATGCCAAAGAACTTCACCCCGCTTGTTCCGACCGCCATGCGCAAGTCGGGAACGACGCAGCTGACGCAGCACACTCAGCTCGATCAATCAAGCTGGTATATGTCCACTTTTCTTCCCAAGATCGTGAACTATCGCAAGGGTGCGCTCATCTGGAGTGCATCCGAGGTGTATGCGCAGGCTATGGATGAGAACATCCAGAGGTATTTGTTTCCGTGACCGTCTCGCACTCCAGCTGACTGACCGCCACCGGCCGATAGGATTTGGGCTATCTGGGACGGTGGCATTTACGACTTGAGCGACTACGTCAACACCGTGCAACTCAACCAAGGAGCCACGAGCCTTTACCAATTCTTGAACACGGATATCACCAACGTCTTCAGGCAACAAGCTGGCCAGGATATATCGGCGAACCTGAACAAAGTCATCGCCGGTCTCGATACACAGACGGCTGCGGCGAACGTCAACTGCATTAAAAATATGTTCTACCTCGGTCAGGTGGACTTCTGGACTACCCCACAGTGTACGGCACAAAGCTATTTGCTTCTCGTTTTTACGGGCGTCCTTTGCGCGTCGATCGCCCTCAAGTGTGAGTGCCGATCTGTTGTATGACGGTCGAGATCGCACATTCGCTGTTACAGTCCTTTCCGCACTGCAATTAACAGGGAAGCGGTCCCCCGAAATGCTAGATAGATTCGTTCTGTGTCAAATTCCATGTTGCACAGAAGGCGAAGACTCGCTTCGTCGCACGATAGATTCGCTTGCGGCGCTCAAATATGACGACAAGCGCAAGTTGCTTTTCATCACCTGTGATGGCAACATCGTCGGAAGTGGGAACGACAGGACGACGCCGCGCATCGTGCTCGATATCCTTGGTGTCGATCCAACGGTAGACCCCGAGCCGCTGATGTTCCGTTCGATCGGCGAAGGGTCGAGGCAGATCAATTATGGTAAAGTGTACTCTGGTCTTTACGAGTTCGAGGGTCATGTCGTTCCGTGAGTGCCCTCTTCTCTCCTTTCGTGTTATGTGTGACATTTGCTGAACGCTTGGACGCAGGTACATGGTCGTCGTCAAAGTTGGCAAACCCACCGAGCGGTCGAAGCCCGGTAACCGTGGCAAGCGTGACAGTCAAATTCTGCTCGTGCATTGCCTCAACCGCGTATATTTCGATGCCCCGATGACGCCCTTGGAGCTTGAGATCTACCATCAGATGAGGAATGTTATTGGGATCGGCCCTGCGTTCTGCAAGTGCGTCCTCACGGTGGACGCTGATACGGTACGTTTCGTCTGTGAACTCAATCGAGCAACGCGCGTTAACCTTCCATTGCAGACGGTCACGCCCGACTCCTTGAATCGCTTGGTCGCTTCAGCAGGGACGACTCGAGCATCATCGGTATCTGTGGTGAAACTAGGCTAACCAACGAGGAAGGCTCGTGGTGGACAATGATTCAGGTCTACGAGTATTACATTTCCCACCATCTCTCCAAAGCCTTCGAGTCGCTCTTCGGCTCCGTCTCTTGTTTGCCGGGTTGTTTTTCCCTCTACCGTATCCGCACCGCTGACAAAGGTCGCCCTATCATCATCTCCAACCGGATTATCGACGGGTATGCCGAATGCAACGTCGACACCCTTCACAAGAAAAACCTTTTCTCGCTCGGTGAAAATCGTTTCCTGACGACACTCCTTATGAAACACTTCCCGACATTCAAGACGAAGTTCATTCCGGACGCGCTTGCACACACGATGCCCCCTGAATCATGGCGCGACTGTTCTCCCAACGGCGTCGGTGGATCAACTCGACGGTGCACAATTTACTCGAGTTGGTTATTTTGCCGGAGCTGTCGGGTCCTGTTGTTTCTCGATGCGCTTCTTCGTCTTCATCGATTTGTTAGGCACTATCGTGCGTAGAATTGTTTTTTTTTTCCGTTCTTATTCATCTTCGGCTAACAGACGTGGTACAGATTCTTCCGGCTACGGTCGTCTATGTGAGTCCAGCACCCGCGCTGATTGTCGAATTTGTCGCCCACGCAGGGTATAGCTTGTGTACTTGATCATCGCGGTCTCTACTGGGACTACCTCGCTTCCTTTGATCTCGATTATCATGTTGGGAGTGACGTATATGTTTCAGGTGAGGCTCGCGAGCATCACAACGTCTTCGAAGGGAACTAACACGGGTCTAGGCGCCGATCTTCATCATCAAACGAGAGTTTATGCTCGTCGGTTGGTTGATCATCTACCTTAGTTCGTAAGTGTCGCCGTCCTCCGTGCACCATCCTTTCTGACGGTAATTTTCAGCAGACACCCGGTTCACAGCCTTTTCTTGCCTATCTATTCCATCTGGTGCATGGATGGCTTCTCGTGGTGCTCGCCATCGTGGTTCAATGTGTTTCGCTTGTGTGGTGGTTTCGTCAGGTCGTTGACTCAGTTTGGCAGCTCGGTGGTCTCCCGCCGTATGGTGAGTCTCGTCGCCGTCTTCATTCGCGACATGTGCAACATCTTAAACTCGTGACTTAACATGCTCTTTGACTCCTCCACCGCGCCGCCACTTCGTCTGGGACTTCGACCGTCTGTGGGACTGGATTGGCGTGTAGGATCGACGCCCGTCGTCGTCGTTGTCGCCTGTCATCTTTCGATCGCCACGTCGTTATCTGCATTTCCAGACGCTCTGGACACATCGTCTTCGCGTTCGAATTGTTCGACACTCTCGTCGCTCGACCTACTTCCCTCTCCCTCGAGCGACACACTCTGTCGATCTTTCCGTGAGTTCTTGTTTGTGTTTGCATTGGCAGGAACTGCGGAATCACGAAAATGCGACGGCCAGCACATCTACCGACTGCGACACTAAACGCGCCACGATGACGACCACGGCTACAACGCGACACGCCGGGCATCCAGGCCGCCCGCTTGCCACGATCGTGGTAGATTTTCATGACTGACCCTGTACTAGACTCAACTATGACGCGACGACGCGACTCCGACAACAACGCGCAGGCTGGTATGCTTTGACACTGTTCCTGATCAGCGCGTGCACTGCGGGCGTCCTGGACGCTCGCACATGTGCTTGTTGTTACAGTTAGTTAGCAGTGTGTAGGTGCTAGTTACAGGTGTAATAAACTGATTCAACGTGTACTGCTAACGTGGGTGTGATCAAGATGCTAAATTCCTGTAAACAACAATATCGCCGACCCTTGGTCGAACAGGGCTGATGAGGTGCTGTAAGTGTATGGAAAAAAAATGTGATTGGATACATACCGTGGCAACAATCCAGCTTCTCGAAAAGCATGGTAGGCTAGAATGAGGATGTGAAGGTAGCAGAGGGAGGACCAAGGTGGGCAGGCGGGTGAACCCAACCAAACCGCATACTCGCCCATAGACTCGAATGAGGGAATGGGTATGGTGGTATGCAAACCGAGGAATGAAAGGACATGATGACGGGTTACTTGATCCTCCCAGATCAAAAAGGCAACCATAAAGAGGCTTGGGCCATGGGTATTATACTCGTGATCGGCCCGACACCGGTATAGCTCATCACAAATGGTGCATAGAGTCCAGTTCCTGAGTGGTGATTGGATGCGACGCAGGGAATGGCAAACCTGGTATTGAAAGTGGCCATATGAGGTGCTGGGGTGGAGAAGTCGCCAGGGACACCTCTCTGCCTCGCCTGAATGATGGTCATCCCACTCCCACCCTGGATACATCTCGATGGCAAGATTCGGGCGAAATTCGGCGAGAAAGTAACAGGCCTCACAAAGCCGCACAATACGAGACAGCCATCTCGCAAGGGTAGCGGCGGCCTCGGCGTCATTGAGGAGAATTGAGGGCAATGAATCAGAGGGGAAGATAACAGGGGTATTAGGGTGGAAGATGGGGCTGGACCAATGGTGCTCCGGTTCAACGCTTGGCGACGGAGGGGGGGACAATTTAGGCGAGGACGAACCCTCGGATGAGGATGCGTCTGCGGATATGGTGGAGCCAGGGGAGGAACCTCGTTCTGACATCGAAAGCATACCGGTATATATGCTGTAGAGGAGGTATGTAAACATACAGCGGATTGGATGACTAGTGAGGTTACCCGGGGCCAATTGGGGGTTTGATACAGAGGAGGTGTTGTCCAGGATGTTAAGTTGCAACCAGCACTGGGGGAAGAAACTGGGAGGTTCCTAAGGGATGGGCGAAAGATAAGAGGGAGGGGACGAGATATATACCTGTTCGGGGAGGATGGAGTCCGAACGAAGACGCACCTTGGTGCAACTTGGCAAGTTTTGCTGACACCGTGGCATGTCAATGAGACGGTCAGTCAGGGTTATTGCCACCAGTGAAGGAGGAATACCCAATGTCGAATTAGGCCCCGTGTTGAACACCTACTACCTCCAGCAGGTAAGCCCGAAGCTTCATGTGTGGCACATCGCACGAGGAAGACACATGCATATGCCATACACAGGAGAACGAGTCGGCTCGGACCCAATCTGCTCCGAGGGAAGCGAATGCAGTAGACCTGACCTGCAGGGCAATTTACCTCCCATGGCAGACATCTAGCTTCCAGACACAAATGCCCAAGGCAATCTTCCTCCCGCCTTAAGCCAAGCGCATGGTCGTCTGCGACCGAGCTAGGAGATGCTACTGTGGCAGTTTTTACTGGGCAGCGGTAGGAGAGCGGGGGCGTGTTGTATTTTTCAAAAGCGGTCGGCGTGAGGTCCCAATTCGATGCAGTGTGAAGCACGTTAGGTGCTTCGCATTCCTACGCGACCGACACAATACCACAGAGAACACCGGCTGCATTTATTCAACGCTACAGGATAAACGGATTGGGGGATGTATGGAATAAAATGCATGTGCGGGTACTGCACGACCAGCGGCTAGAGAAGTTGTTTGGTGCCATAGACAACAGCGTCCTCGTCCTGCGGGCGCTCGGGACTATGGGAAAATGATCAGAAATGGGGGTTGAGCAGGCAGGGCAGTAGCTTACCGGGTCAAGGCCGAGATAGCCCTTAAAGCGTCGTAGGCGACAATGACAGGGTGGAGGTGGTTAAGGCTCGGGCGGGAAAAGATCGAGAAACCCAGCCATTCTGCATACTCCTCGCGTGATTGGAGGTTGGGAATGTTGATGGGTGTGTGAGAGCATATATACGAGAAGAGTACAGACGTCGTGATCGTCCGTAACGCGGTCCCATGGCTCACCACACGCGACGCATACAGTCCATCCGCCGCCACCAGAGTTACTGCGTCGCAAAGACGTATAAACCTCGTATGAAAAGCTGGTGAAGGAGGTTGGGGGGTGGATGAGCCCCCAGGGACAACAGTCTGGTTGGGAGTCATGGGAGTCGAGTTCCTCCCAGACCCCCCCTCGCTCATGAGTCAGGATAACACGAATGGAACGGCGTTCGCCAAGGAAATAGCAGACCGTACAGGTCCTTCCGAAGTGAGGAAGGGAATCCAGAACTCTGCATGCGAGGGGATGATGCTCGAGGGTGAGCTGTGGTAGACTTGGGGGAGGGAGGGTGTGCGTATAAAACGAGGTTCCAGGCAGGTTATCATCCAGCCCATCGCTGGGGGACGATGGCGGGGGTGATTCACTGGCAGGGGGCGACGGCAGGTGCGTGGACATCCTAGGCAGAGTAACGGCTGTACAGGGTTAGTCGGATGGGAGATGGTGGGAGGTGTTGGCAACATACCGGATGAGGGTGGAGGGCAAAGAGCGGGCAAAGAACGAGGGGGGAGATGTTATCGGGTCTTACTATAGGTTGCATCAGCAATGACGCGTCCCGACGCCAAAAGGAAGCCACGACGACTCACGTGGGTCGAGGGAGTATGGTAAGCGTGCATCGCATGCATCAAGAAGGCGCCAGGCACTTGGGCCTATCGCGTTGCAGGTTGTTGTAAAGGGAGCTGGGATACCCAAGGCAGGCGAGGGCAGACGGTGAATCGACGAGTAGGTGGGGAGATGGAGGGATGGAACCTATGCCAAGCGGGCAGGTGGGAAATCGAGGGACGGGTTCGACGAAGATGGCATATATTCCAACGAATAAATGAGTTTGATGGGGTTTGAACTGAGGCGCGGCGATGGCCTATCTGAATGTGGCGTACATAAAGAAAGCCGAGGGGGGGTAAAACATCACGTATAGATGGCGGACGGAGGGTGGGGGTGGGAACGAGGAGGTCATGCGGCCTGTACGTAGACTCCAAGTCATTAATCCATTACACGTCGAGCGATGCGTTACACACCACACCAACACCCGCCGGATGGGAGATGGGCCTCGAGGATGACCATAGCATCACGAAGACGTGGCTGCATCGTATTTGGGGTGAAACCGAATCCGCGGTGGACCTGTCGCCAGAACCGAATCGTTTGAGGTTGGAATCCCTGGGGCGTACGCAGCATGGCCAAGTTCGACGTTAGGCTTGACCACCAACCCTAACCACGAAGAGGGTGGTGAAGAAGCGAGGTTGTTTATGGATGGTTTCGAAGTAACCGCTGGGAATGCTGGACGGCTGATGAAAGCGCTCATGGTGGGTGTGACGAGTGTACTGGCAGGTCGTGGTCCAAGATCAATGGACAACGAGGGAGACAGCTTAAACGGGGGAATGGTTGATGACTCCGCCCCGTTTATTCCGCTTGTCTGAGATGTTGATGATCTGTGGGTTTTGACATTGCTGCCTTTAGGGTGTGGAATGGATGGGGGTGTGGAAGCCAACCCATTCAACTCGTCGATGGATGGAAAGGCCTGCGCAAACTCAGCGATGGTGTTATGAGTGCTAGGACGACTCTGAGGATGTTGGCGAGGGAGGGCCGAGGCTAGACCGTGGAACAACGGCGCGCGGTGACAACGTCGTCGAGCTGGTGCTTGATGGCAGAACGAAAATAACCGGCGGAGGCAGTGATGTGAACAACGGAGACAGCCTATGGGTGCGTATGGGGTCGGGGGATCTCAGTGGGACAGAGATGGTGGGGGTGGACGGCACAGCGGGGAACTCTCGCGACGTACGCCTTGACGTATCGAGAGCCAAGCCCGTGTCGTTCAGCTTTTTGACACGATCAGCTATGGAGGTCCCGACCCGTCTGCTCACGCCAGCGTCGGCGTTGTTGTCGTCGCTGATATGCATGTGGGAAGGATTGCGGAATATGAAACAATAGCGCTCACGTTGCATTCGATTTTTCCAGATCAGCCAGTTTGCCCTCGATTGCCTGAACACGTTCTGTTAGATTGCCGCCCTAGAGCTGATGACGATGTTAGCTACAACCGGCTGTGGGAATGTAAGAACATACTGTGAAAGTCGGCGAGCTCCCTGCGCAACACACCTTGATTGCCCGGTTTGTGAGGCCTCCTGCCTGTGAACATGTTCTGCAAAGCACCCCCCAGACCCAAACCTGGGAAACAAAGCCCCGTCACCACCAGCGTGCCATGGTTTGGCTCGACAGGGGGACGGCGGGGCAAGTCAGCCGCAACGGTGGCACTCCCAGGCGTGCCACGGTTTGGCTCGAACAGGGAGTGCCATTCCCGCCGTGGGTGGGGAGGCCAGCTGTGCATGTTTTCTGAACAAGACATAGAGGAGACGTGGTGGTGAGAGATAAAAAAAATTATGGCCAAAATCACTGCCACACGATGACTCATCAATCCAACCTTGGTCACCGGTTGGTCACAGGTCGGGATTTGTCAGCCGGGTGGACAATGCCCAGCCAAATACAAACTCCGCATGAGACTTTCTCATATGCGAGATATGGAAGAAAGATGGCCTGCCCAATAGAAACACAACTACCAATCTAAGTGATGAGGGTTATGGGGAGAAAGTGTCTCGGATTGATTGCCTCCATAGAGTTCTGGCGTCGGAATTTTGATATACCTCCTGTTGATAAAGTTATATACTCAAAACTCATAATAGCGGAACTTTTTTCACAAAATATGGCCAACATGCATGGAGACTGATAAATGACACGTTCTGACACGCTCAGGAGAGCAGTGAGGGCTTGTGGTTAGTGCGCAAATGGGGAAACATGCTGCAAGAGACTTCACGTATTACATAATCAAATTAGTGTGTCGCAACACGTCCTTGATGCAATCTCGAGTGTTTTCAATGGCTATCAGGATAATAAAAATGCTGAAAATGACTTAAAAGGACCCATGGAGACAATGCGAGAAGGTGCAGCATAAAGAGTAAGTAAGAAAGTGTCTTAAAAAAAATGGACTACCCCAGAGTCGAACCCGCGTGTCCGGCAAAAAGGTAGCACTGTAACCGTTACACTAGACAGCAGACATTATGGTTGTCATTGGCTTGCTTATCACCCATTTTCATCGAGCAACTCTCAAAACGACAACTGTGGCATTTGCCACTGTTTTGGCCTGACAAAAATATCAATTGCTGAGTTTGAATATATCACGCTTTTTTGGGTGAGGTTGCCCATCCCCAAATGTAGCGTCAGTCCAGGCTCCTTCCCACCACTGCTGGAGGTGTCGAGGCAGTCTACTAGGGCATAGTGGACTTAGCAAAATCCAGCTGTAGTAGAAATGTTCTGCATGGCTGAGGGGAGATTGGAACCCAGAACAACCTTAATCCTCAACACCTCCAGCAGCGGCTGGAAGATAACATTGGTAAACATTCATAGCCACAGTGGCAGGGGTTGCGGAGTGTGAAAGAAAATGATGTTACACCTACTGTAGGGTTAGAGCAAACTGCAATTATTTGTCACTAAACCTGATGACCCGAAGGGTCAAACAATGCTCCTAAGCCTCAGCCTGGTGGCCCGAAGGGCCACACAACACGATCTCGCAGAACCCTATTCATTATCATGGTAGGTGGCCATAGTGACCCAACGAAGGACATGACAGTGCGATCCGA